>JAHPZR010029042.1:12500-25000 GCA_019787425.1 Platygyra sinensis | reverse complement strand
GAGAGTTCATGTATAATAATATCTATAATATATAAATATATGTTGCCTAATAAACCATGTTAACATGCATTGAGTCTCTGAAGCATAATATATGCTACTGAAAAGTTAAAACAGTAATCTGATAATTTTGGGTGGGGGCATTTCAACAGCTTTTCGGCTTGGTGAGGGGGGATTTGAACAAAAAATTTTCAAAAATTCAAATGCCCGGGGAGTTGCCATGGGGGGGGGTGGGGGTGGGATGTTGAACCTTCGATTTGACCGGTACATTAGATGTTGGAACGCCTTAAAACTCTGGAGAGATTTCCAAATCGTATTGCAAGCTTTTTGACATTTTATACCCCACTTAAACTTCTTTAACACATCAAACCCGGATGGTTTCTCTGTTTAAGCATACTCACCTTTGACTGTCGCCATGCGAAGTTCTGATCCATTAACTCACGTTTGAAACAACAATTTCACATCCCTTGTAAACTATAGCAAAGAGCATCGTAATCTGTAAGAAAATTAGCCAGTGAACACGCTCTCTATTAGCTCTGCTTGCTATTTTTGTTCGCCCTATGACCGGCAATTCGGCAGCCCGTTTAGTCATTGAGAGACAGCGCGTCACCCAAGCCGAAAATAAACTGGACACGAAAAATATTTGGCAGAGGGAAACTGGATTCTATATCAAGTAACGCCTTTCATTATTTGAGTTATCGAGTTCCGAAGCGACCACAAAACTAAATATACTGTACCGTACAGCATCCTTCTTCATCCTTGATACATAAGTTTTCTGGAGAGTGGAGTCGCTACAAATACGGTTAGTGAAACGAAAGACTTACCGTACGTGGGTGGTAAAAAGACTGTTAATCTACATGCTAGAGGAATAGGGGACGTCAAATGATAATAAATATGCATAACAGCTAGATATCCTTTAAAGACTGTACTCTGAGAGGATTGTCCTGTTTAAATAAAGGTTTACTACTGTAATCTAACTTTGCGTATTATGGAATTAGTACAAGGTCCTGCATGCAGTCATATGTGGCTTACGGGTGCGGAGGGTGTAATTTGCAGGTTGCAGGTTGCAGGTTGCAGGTTGCAGGTTGCAGGTTGCAGGTTGCAGGTTGCAGGTTGCAGGTTGCAGGTTGCAGGTTGCAGGTTGCAGGTTGCAGGTTGCAGGTTGCAGGTTGCAGGTTGCAGGTCAAATATAGATAATTCCAATGAATATCAATAAATAAATAAATAGATAAATACATATACAAATAATAGATACCGGAAAATGTTAAAATTCCCGTTTTTTTATTGGCAAGACTGTCTTGTAGTAAGTAGTTTATGATCAACCCTCCAGTAATGTTTATGTTGATGTTGTGAAGTTAATCAGCAAAATTTAGATAACTTAAAGCTAATTATTTTCGAGATCAACAAGGTTACAACAGCAACAATTAATATCATGAACTTGAATCTTTAGTTGCCGAATATTTCAAGGTTAAATTTGTCAGAAGTCCAAGTTCTAAGGCAATCAAAGTAGTGTCGATTGTTTTAAAAGTAATAAGAATGTCTATAATTTATAAAACCTTGATAATAGAGTTCACGTTAAGGGCCATAGCTAGCAACCTGCAAACCAATGAAACAATCAAATGGGAGATGATAACTCTGCTTGCTTAACAATAAGGTCAACACTATTTTCGGAACTATGTGGAGCTATCTTTGTGCGAGCATGGAACGTTACTCACAGGATGATTCGTAAATCCCACGTTAATAAACAGAACTTTGTTACGCGCTTCAAACGATTTACTGCAACAAAGTCACCACGGTGATTGGCGTAAACAGAGTTCATTGAAGCGAAGCCAATGAGATGTTTAACCAAGCGATGTGTACCAAAGCAAAGCGAAGCGGTTTCGAAAACTAAGATGTGAATAATGGAGTAAAACTAAACTGAATTAGACTATGTACAAAACTATTGTAAACTTCGGAAAACAGAAATTGAACTGCACAAATCCGGCATGAAAGGCTATAAAATAGTTACATCCACAAGGAAAAACTGCTTACTTCTTTGTCCGCATAAGTGATTTCGCAGCGTTAATCGTCGACCTCTATTCTTGATCTTAACACGATGAAACATTGACTGGAACTGAATAATCTTCCTGACCACATTCGTAAAAATGCTAACTAATACAAAGGATAATAGCTTTCTTTGTTTCATTTACCGTACGTCGGAAAACATTCGCAAAAAGTAATACTAATATAACCTGCAACCTACAACCTGCCACCTGCCACCTGCCACCCGCCACCTGCCACCTGCCACCTGCAACCTGCAACCTGCAACCTGCAACCTGCAACCTGCAACCTGCACCTGCAACCTGCAACCTGCAAATTACACCCTCCGTTACGGGTGCTTCTAGTTATATTAAGGCAATTCCCCTGAAATAGAACTGACAATAGATTTTCGTTCAAACTTTGCCCACTGAATATTTATCATATGAGAACTTCAATTTTGAAATAAAAAAGGGGGGTGCCCATACTCATTAAGGAGCACTGGGGCATTAAAAATGACCCATTTTGGCATTATTTAACGCTTATTACAAGAACGCATTCCCAGTAATAATTGTAAACTTTTGTGACCGAGACTCATGAGAACACGCATTAAACTGGAGTCAATGGTTGTATTGGACGTTTGATTTAGACAGAAAGCTGAATCTTTGATTAAAATTTCAACCAAATTTCTTGACATGGTTACCATAGGGCAAAATAGAAAAGACCACAGTTTACTTGCTATTTTCGCTATTTATTCAATTTTCAGCAATAGAAATCAGATCAGTCTTTCCTCAAGCAAAGTTTAGGATAAGTTGATTACAATGACTGGAAAAAAAATTGGGGTGCCCATGCTCGTTGGTGAGCTATAGCCATTTTTCAACTGAAAGAGCTCAATATCAAGGCAAGTACGCCATGTTTTCAGTGTGCATGTGCACGAGAGCGCGCTAAATGACGCCATAAATTATGCGCAGAAAGGATGCGCAGTGCAATTGTGAGGAATAACCTTAAGACCTTAACTCTCTGGCAAGGACCATCGTGACAAAATGGAAGTACCGGATCCTCTCGCTGTAGAAAATCTTATCAGCTATAGATTGAATAATAGACGGAAATTAGTAAGGCTGATTACACAGTACGGAATATATTTTCCAATATTTCATTGAAAGAGGTCAAACCCTTGGACTTAAGTAATGATCCAGGTAAGAACTGTACCGTATTTTATTGTTCTGCGGCAATAGGCTCTCCCCACGTTGGAACGGTTATGTTTTTCAGATTAAGAATTTATCAACTGATGGAAAGCAGGTTTCAGAAATGAAATGTATTTAAACTCTGTTCTGAAAGGTAGTTTTCTTTCTGTGTAAACATTTCAACCAATCACAACAGTCATAAACAAAGACAATAAAAGCCTCCAATTTTTCAATATCCTCCACATAGGATTACTGTGGTATTTAGATTCAGAAGAGATTTTGTTGAAATGAAAATTTTCAATTTAATTCAATTCATTTATTTCCACTCTAAATATAAAAAAGTACAGTCAGTCTCCGCCCACAAATAGCAAAGGCTAATCGCGGTGGGCGGAGCAACAGGCAGTCCGTGGTTAAACTGTTAATTATTAGGTTACAACCATACAACAATATTACATTAAATACGACGATATTGAATTAAAGGAATAAATGTATTATTTGTCTACAAATAAAATTTTATGCGACAATTTAGCCTTACATAGTTTAAGAATACAGTAATGTGGAAAGAGGCTAGAAACATGGAATCGAGGGTACTTATTTGAACGAAAACAGGAGGATATGAAGTTTAATAAGGCCTAACAAAAACTGTTCAAAAATTTGCAATTTTCGACAGAAGAATAGGCGTTTCAACATAATCATCCTCAGCGTCCATTATTAAGAATAGCAAATAGTCGATAGTTGATCAATTAAGGATAAATAAATATGCAGCTACCTGAAGTTTTGGTAAGTTTTGCTGATTGAGCCAATTAGAAGTATGATAGAACAATAGCAATATTGTGCAAAAGTTAGCACCTTTCTGCATTCCTTGCCACATGGTTGCCTCCTTACATGGACTGTTACTTAATAAGAAAGATGAAACTGAGCACGTTTCTTTAGTATTAGCTTTCTATGTTTAGGTCATATGTACTATTTATAGCTTACTACATTTCAGGCTTTAACGTTTTCTCATATTTTCAAATTCTTAAATTTTACGTTACTTTTTTCGTTACTTATTACTTAAAGCCCTGTCACTCAGTCTCTTGTCATCATTTATCTTTTCACTTGTTATGTTGTATTTCTCATATTTTAAATTTGTAATGTTTAACTAGAGTCATTCTCTGTAAAAGGCACCCTGAAGAAGGAAGGTCATGCCTTCTGAAATATTGGAAAATATAATTATTCCCATACTTTGTAATCACCCTTGCTAATTTTCGTCTATATTAAGTTACTATAATGGTTTCTGACAATATGGCAAACGATATTAATAGGTTATATATTAAAATTTTAAAAAAGGAGTTTATACAGAACCAAAAACTGAATTTTCAACCGCCTTCTGCAGTCTTCTTCATAGAAATGTACTCTGCAACTCACAGAATGCAAATATATAGCAAAAACGTCAATGTTCATTGTCCCTCAGGGAGGAAACAAGTGATGCGTAAACCCTTGGGAAGGGTGCTCTTTCATTCGGTAGTCTAGCAGCTCTCGTAAGCTTGTAATTCTATTTGTGGTTATTGCAGCAGCTGTTGTTGCTTTGGGGCCAGGCGGCATTGTTTCTGTTGTTTCCTGTATTGTCCTTTCAAAGGGTTTCAAGCCATTCATGAGAGTGTGAATGGGGTTAACTGACTAGAGACAAAGGGCTAGAAAGTATAACTGACTACCGACAAAACAATGAAGAAAATTACCAACTAGCGACAAAAAATTAACTGGGATTTACCGATAAACGACAAAGGTTGAAAATTGTAACGGACAACTGACAAAGTAATGAAATTTTAAGCAATAACTGACATGTGGACCCCCCTTTCAGACCCTCATTCATGTGACACCTTACAAGAGCTGCAACATGCCCTCTTTCATTAACAGAGTTCTTGTCTCAGAATGAATGCAATGATTCCAGAGAGCCTTTTGTCCTTGGTTATTTTGCCTGTTCTCTTAACACAGCAAGGTTGCATAACATCGAAAACTGTGTTCTCATTGGTTCCAAACCTGAAATAACTACATGGATGCTCTTCACCAAAAAGGGTTTACCTCGGTGTAAAAACCTGTGAAGTTTTTCTTTGTTTGTAGCTATTGTTAGGTTAGAGTCTATTATGTTGACTTCTTTGTTTTCTTTGTTCAGTTTATGTCACTGGTGAGTCCCAACAAAGCAAGAAGGCTTAAAAAAAGAATTTGAGTCTACTATATTGAAATACGAATGCTAACCATTGTAACATGTTAAATGGGAAAAAATACATATCACTTCAGCCCTATGTAAGTGAATTATTCAACACATATATGCGGTCCATGTTCTCGCAAACTGCATACTTCTCGCATGTCGACCTTTAGTTGTGGCTAGTATTAAAGTCACAAATACACAATGTTTTAAAGAAGAAAAACGAAACTGTTCGCTTTCATTTCTGAAATTTCCTTGAGGCAGCTATCAGCCGATTACACTGAGTCTCTATTGTTTAAAGGGGCTCAGTCACGGTTGAACGGTTTGAAAAGTTTAGCTAAACTTTTCAATTTTGTTGTTTGCAAATCCCTGTTAATCTTCTCCATCCTTGTTCCTTTATTGCTTTGGAACACCGAAATGGCTGTGATGATGTTGTGTATTAGTCCACGAGCCATGGCAGGTTCCCGGTACCACGAAGGGGGAGAAAACGTGAATGATATCTGATGAAAGGTTGTATAAAGGACTTTTCAAATTTACTTGATAGCAATCGTGGATGTCGTTCTCTGATTGGCTACAGTATGCTACTCACTAATCTGTTTGTTTATTTTTATTTATTTATTTATTTATTTATTTATTTATTTATTTATTACAATTTAATGGCACAGTAAATCTTTATATACACGAAAAAAGAAAAAAAAGCCATAAGGAGAATCTGTAAAAGAGTAGCTGACCTAAACTGAAATAAACTATATAATAATAATAATAATAAAAAAATTAATGAATTATAAAAGCATAATTTAAAACTTCTTCATTCCTGACTTAAAAGCTGTGAGACTGCGTGGTAGTCTAATATGTCAGGGTATCGTATTCCACATTTCAACAATTCTGTTAAAATAGGTGTGTTGTAGATAGTAAGTAGCCTATCGGTACGTGTGCACTGTCTAATTGAAGAGAACGAATACTAGATTTATACTAAAACAATTAGATTATTCGTCCCTGATTGCCATGCATGATAGTTGGCTTGGGCTGGACCCTCTTTCATTAAATTTTCTCCGATTCTTACTGGTTTAAATTGATCACGTGACACAATGGTGTTCATCTGCGGAGAGACACATGGTATTTTGAGTCATTTTGAGCATCAACAAAATTACCGTTAAATTGAAGGAAACCTGAAATAATACCTTACATAGATAGAAAAAACATCAAAGAGACGATAATAAACCATAAAGGAACAAGGATGGAGAAGATTAACAGGGATTTGCAAACAACAAAATTGAAAAGTTTAGCTAAACTTTTCAAACCGTTCAACCGTGACTGAGCCCCTTTAAACAATAGAGACTCAGTGTAATCGGCTGATAGCTGCCTCAAGGAAATTTCAGAAATGAAAGCGAACAGTTTCGTTTTCCTTCTTTAAAACATTGTGTATTTGTGACTTTAATACTAGCCACAACTAAAGGTCGACATGCGAGAAGTATGCAGTTTGCGAGAACATGGACCGCATATATGTGTTGAATAATTCACTTACATAGGGCTGAAGTGATATGTATTTTTTCCCATTTAACATGTTACAATGGTTAGCATTCGTATTTCAATATAGTAGACTCAAATTCTTTTTTTAAGCCTTCTTGCTTTGTTGGGACTCACCAGTGACATAAACTGAACAAAGAAAACAAAGAAGTCAACATAATAGACTCTAACCTAACAATAGCTACAAACAAAGAAAAACTTCACAGGTTTTTACACCGAGGTAAACCCTTTTTTGGTGAAGAGCATCCATGTAGTTATTTCAGGTTTGGAACCAATGAGAACACAGTTTTCGATGTTATGCAACCTTGCTGTGTTAAGAGAACAGGCAAAATAACCAAGGACAAAAGGCTCTCTGGAATCATTGCATTCATTCTGAGACAAGAACTCTGTTAATGAAAGAGGGCATGTTGCAGCTCTTGTAAGGTGTCACATGAATGAGGGTCTGAAAGGGGGGGTCCACATGTCAGTTATTGCTTAAAATTTCATTACTTTGTCAGTTGTCCGTTACAATTTTCAACCTTTGTCGTTTATCGGTAAATCCCAGTTAATTTTTTGTCGCTAGTTGGTAATTTTCTTCATTGTTTTGTCGGTAGTCAGTTATACTTTCTAGCCCTTTGTCTCTAGTCAGTTAACCCCATTCACACTCTCATGAATGGCTTGAAACCCTTTGAAAGGACAATACAGGAAACAACAGAAACAATGCCGCCTGGCCCCAAAGCAACAACAGCTGCTGCAATAACCACAAATAGAATTACAAGCTTACGAGAGCTGCTAGACTACCGAATGAAAGAGCACCCTTCCCAAGGGTTTACGCATCACTTGTTTCCTCCCTGAGGGACAATGAACATTGACGTTTTTGCTATATATTTGCATTCTGTGAGTTGCAGAGTACATTTCTATGAAGAAGACTGCAGAAGGCGGTTGAAAATTCAGTTTTTGGTTCTGTATAAACTCCTTTTTTAAAATTTTAATATATAACCTATTAATATCGTTTGCCATATTGTCAGAAACCATTATAGTAACTTAATATAGACGAAAATTAGCAAGGGTGATTACAAAGTATGGGAATAATTATATTTTCCAATATTTCAGAAGGCATGACCTTCCTTCTTCAGGGTGCCTTTTACAGAGAATGACTCTAGTTAAACATTACAAATTTAAAATATGAGAAATACAACATAACAAGTGAAAAGATAAATGATGACAAGAGACTGAGTGACAGGGCTTTAAGTAATAAGTAACGAAAAAAGTAACGTAAAATTTAAGAATTTGAAAATATGAGAAAACGTTAAAGCCTGAAATGTAGTAAGCTATAAATAGTACATATGACCTAAACATAGAAAGCTAATACTAAAGAAACGTGCTCAGTTTCATCTTTCTTATTAAGTAACAGTCCATGTAAGGAGGCAACCATGTGGCAAGGAATGCAGAAAGGTGCTAACTTTTGCACAATATTGCTATTGTTCTATCATACTTCTAATTGGCTCAATCAGCAAAACTTACCAAAACTTCAGGTAGCTGCATATTTATTTATCCTTAATTGATCAACTATCGACTATTTGCTATTCTTAATAATGGACGCTGAGGATGATTATGTTGAAACGCCTATTCTTCTGTCGAAAATTGCAAATTTTTGAACAGTTTTTGTTAGGCCTTATTAAACTTCATATCCTCCTGTTTTCGTTCAAATAAGTACCCTCGATTCCATGTTTCTAGCCTCTTTCCACATTACTGTATTCTTAAACTATGTAAGGCTAAATTGTCGCATAAAATTTTATTTGTAGACAAATAATACATTTATTCCTTTAATTCAATATCGTCGTATTTAATGTAATATTGTTGTATGGTTGTAACCTAATAATTAACAGTTTAACCACGGACTGCCTGTTGCTCCGCCCACCGCGATTAGCCTTTGCTATTTGTGGGCGGAGACTGACTGTACTTTTTTATATTTAGAGTGGAAATAAATGAATTGAATTAAATTGAAAATTTTCATTTCAACAAAATCTCTTCTGAATCTAAATACCACAGTAATCCTATGTGGAGGATATTGAAAAATTGGAGGCTTTTATTGTCTTTGTTTATGACTGTTGTGATTGGTTGAAATGTTTACACAGAAAGAAAACTACCTTTCAGAACAGAGTTTAAATACATTTCATTTCTGAAACCTGCTTTCCATCAGTTGATAAATTCTTAATCTGAAAAACATAACCGTTCCAACGTGGGGAGAGCCTATTGCCGCAGAACAATAAAATACGGTACAGTTCTTACCTGGATCATTACTTAAGTCCAAGGGTTTGACCTCTTTCAATGAAATATTGGAAAATATATTCCGTACTGTGTAATCAGCCTTACTAATTTCCGTCTATTATTCAATCTATAGCTGATAAGATTTTCTACAGCGAGAGGATCCGGTACTTCCATTTTGTCACGATGGTCCTTGCCAGAGAGTTAAGGTCTTAAGGTTATTCCTCACAATTGCACTGCGCATCCTTTCTGCGCATAATTTATGGCGTCATTTAGCGCGCTCTCGTGCACATGCACACTGAAAACATGGCGTACTTGCCTTGATATTGAGCTCTTTCAGTTGAAAAATGGCTATAGCTCACCAACGAGCATGGGCACCCCAATTTTTTTTCCAGTCATTGTAATCAACTTATCCTAAACTTTGCTTGAGGAAAGACTGATCTGATTTCTATTGCTGAAAATTGAATAAATAGCGAAAATAGCAAGTAAACTGTGGTCTTTTCTATTTTGCCCTATGGTAACCATGTCAAGAAATTTGGTTGAAATTTTAATCAAAGATTCAGCTTTCTGTCTAAATCAAACGTCCAATACAACCATTGACTCCAGTTTAATGCGTGTTCTCATGAGTCTCGGTCACAAAAGTTTACAATTATTACTGGGAATGCGTTCTTGTAATAAGCGTTAAATAATGCCAAAATGGGTCATTTTTAATGCCCCAGTGCTCCTTAATGAGTATGGGCACCCCCCTTTTTTATTTCAAAATTGAAGTTCTCATATGATAAATATTCAGTGGGCAAAGTTTGAACGAAAATCTATTGTCAGTTCTATTTCAGGGGAATTGCCTTAATATAACTAGAAGCACCCGTAACGGAGGGTGTAATTTGCAGGTTGCAGGTTGCAGGTGCAGGTTGCAGGTTGCAGGTTGCAGGTTGCAGGTTGCAGGTTGCAGGTGGCAGGTGGCAGGTGGCGGGTGGCAGGTGGCAGGTGGCAGGTTGTAGGTTGCAGGTTATATTAGTATTACTTTTTGCGAATGTTTTCCGACGTACGGTAAATGAAACAAAGAAAGCTATTATCCTTTGTATTAGTTAGCATTTTTACGAATGTGGTCAGGAAGATTATTCAGTTCCAGTCAATGTTTCATCGTGTTAAGATCAAGAATAGAGGTCGACGATTAACGCTGCGAAATCACTTATGCGGACAAAGAAGTAAGCAGTTTTTCCTTGTGGATGTAACTATTTTATAGCCTTTCATGCCGGATTTGTGCAGTTCAATTTCTGTTTTCCGAAGTTTACAATAGTTTTGTACATAGTCTAATTCAGTTTAGTTTTACTCCATTATTCACATCTTAGTTTTCGAAACCGCTTCGCTTTGCTTTGGTACACATCGCTTGGTTAAACATCTCATTGGCTTCGCTTCAATGAACTCTGTTTACGCCAATCACCGTGGTGACTTTGTTGCAGTAAATCGTTTGAAGCGCGTAACAAAGTTCTGTTTATTAACGTGGGATTTACGAATCATCCTGTGAGTAACGTTCCATGCTCGCACAAAGATAGCTCCACATAGTTCCGAAAATAGTGTTGACCTTATTGTTAAGCAAGCAGAGTTATCATCTCCCATTTGATTGTTTCATTGGTTTGCAGGTTGCTAGCTATGGCCCTTAACGTGAACTCTATTATCAAGGTTTTATAAATTATAGACATTCTTATTACTTTTAAAACAATCGACACTACTTTGATTGCCTTAGAACTTGGACTTCTGACAAATTTAACCTTGAAATATTCGGCAACTAAAGATTCAAGTTCATGATATTAATTGTTGCTGTTGTAACCTTGTTGATCTCGAAAATAATTAGCTTTAAGTTATCTAAATTTTGCTGATTAACTTCACAACATCAACATAAACATTACTGGAGGGTTGATCATAAACTACTTACTACAAGACAGTCTTGCCAATAAAAAAACGGGAATTTTAACATTTTCCGGTATCTATTATTTGTATATGTATTTATCTATTTATTTATTTATTGATATTCATTGGAATTATCTATATTTGACCTGCAACCTGCAACCTGCAACCTGCAACCTGCAACCTGCAACCTGCAACCTGCAACCTGCAACCTGCAACCTGCAACCTGCAACCTGCAACCTGCAACCTGCAACCTGCAACCTGCAACCTGCAACCTGCAAATTACACCCTCCGCACCCGTAAGCCACATATGACTGCATGCAGGACCTTGTACTAATTCCATAATACGCAAAGTTAGATTACAGTAGTAAACCTTTATTTAAACAGGACAATCCTCTCAGAGTACAGTCTTTAAAGGATATCTAGCTGTTATGCATATTTATTATCATTTGACGTCCCCTATTCCTCTAGCATGTAGATTAACAGTCTTTTTACCACCCACGTACGGTAAGTCTTTCGTTTCACTAACCGTATTTGTAGCGACTCCACTCTCCAGAAAACTTATGTATCAAGGATGAAGAAGGATGCTGTACGGTACAGTATATTTAGTTTTGTGGTCGCTTCGGAACTCGATAACTCAAATAATGAAAGGCGTTACTTGATATAGAATCCAGTTTCCCTCTGCCAAATATTTTTCGTGTCCAGTTTATTTTCGGCTTGGGTGACGCGCTGTCTCTCAATGACTAAACGGGCTGCCGAATTGCCGGTCATAGGGCGAACAAAAATAGCAAGCAGAGCTAATAGAGAGCGTGTTCACTGGCTAATTTTCTTACAGATTACGATGCTCTTTGCTATAGTTTACAAGGGATGTGAAATTGTTGTTTCAAACGTGAGTTAATGGATCAGAACTTCGCATGGCGACAGTCAAAGGTGAGTATGCTTAAACAGAGAAACCATCCGGGTTTGATGTGTTAAAGAAGTTTAAGTGGGGTATAAAATGTCAAAAAGCTTGCAATACGATTTGGAAATCTCTCCAGAGTTTTAAGGCGTTCCAACATCTAATGTACCGGTCAAATCGAAGGTTCAACATCCCACCCCCACCCCCCCCCATGGCAACTCCCCGGGCATTTGAATTTTTGAAAATTTTTTGTTCAAATCCCCCCTCACCAAGCCGAAAAGCTGTTGAAATGCCCCCACCCAAAATTATCAGATTACTGTTTTAACTTTTCAGTAGCATATATTATGCTTCAGAGACTCAATGCATGTTAACATGGTTTATTAGGCAACATATATTTATATATTATAGATATTATTATACATGAACTCTCTAACTCTTTTCTGATTGGCCGAAAGTGTTCAGGGGATTTTCAAAATCAGCGCCCGTGACGTCGTAACTGTAGATTATACAATAATCATGTTAAGGACACTCAAGGTCACGG
>JAHPZR010029042.1:2500-7500 GCA_019787425.1 Platygyra sinensis | reverse complement strand
GAGATTTTAGAGTAGCCAATAACAATATAGAGATTACTCCATGGAAAATGCATGCATACGATTTTTATTCACAAGTTGAGGAGTATCAGAAAACGAACGTTTTCTGATACTCCTCCTGATACTCACTCGTTCGTTTTCTGATACTCCTCAACGAGTGAATGAAATCGTACAAAGCATTTTCCATGGTGTAATTTGTTTATTTTATAGATATTGAGAGTTTTCAAAAGAAAAAGTGTTTGTCAGTTTGGCCGTGCATGTTTATAAAAGCCATTCAATTGCTATTATAGACTAAAATATAAAGTTCACTTTGTCTTTTGAAGTACAAAATGTAAATGTTTAATGAACATAACAAAGCCAAAATATGTAGACATAAATGACAACTTTTAGGGAAAAAACTTGACTTAGATTTGCGAGTCATAAATATAAATTAATCTGAATGTCACTAAATCATGAAAACATGCAGCATCATATGCTTTTACGCAGAATAACACAATGCATATCTTAACCGAATTTAGTCAAAAACAGTCTCTAACTTTCATGAAAATTCAAGGACAAACTTACAAGGTCATTGATGATACTGACTGGATAGGACTTTCTTTTAATATGTCTTTCAAAACTTGCTACCATACCTCGAAGCGATGACAGTTCATATAAATCTTGTCGTCCTTCTTTTGTGCAAACACTTAAAATAAATTCACTCAAAAGTTCGTTCAGCTTGGCAGGAGGAATTTCAGCTGAAGGAACTCTGTCAAAAAAGCAATGTCTCGTTTCATTTTCTTCACTGTGTTCTGGTTTTCTTGTTCTTCAAAGAAGCAACTCATGGGCCACGATTGTCCACTAGTGAATTTTTGTCGTTCACGTTTTTTATTGGGCAAACAACGTTTTTTCACTAGTGAAAATTCATCATTCACCTTTCCTATTGGCTAATGGATTTAACCTACTAGTTTTACGTGGGCTTTTATCGTGTGTAAATCTCAGTATCTATGAAATAAAATATTATAAAATAGAAGTGCATCAGTAAGACTGATTTAAAGTAGGATGTACATGTACTGTAGCATGCATAATTTTGGTTATATTTTACTTTCAAATGTTGCAGGTTTAAAGTCAAGAGATGAAACCAAATTGAATATAACTCTGGCCTCAGATGATGAGGGATGGAACAGAACTGTGAATGGGCAACTGGTAATTGAATTGGGCAGAAATAGCAGATTGAATGTGACAGGATTTGTACCTAAAAACACCCAACAACAGAGAGAACATGCCAAAAGTTTAAATATTGAGCTTGTTGATGCAAAGGATCACACTGCATTTTCTTCATCAGAGTTGCTCTCTTTTCCCCCGGACAGTCTTGAAATTGACATTTTATTGATTCATGCTCATGGAAAAGACCTTGGGCGGCAGGCGCAAATTATAAAGGAAGCCAAGAAATGTAAGTGGGTGCAGGTTGTACACACAATTAGTCATTGGGAAGAACATTGTGAAGGACAACCTAAACTCCAAGCATTGTGTGAAAGGGCTGATTTTATAATTACAGTTGGGCCAAAAGTTGCAGATGCTTGCAAGCATGCCCTGCGTTCCTGTGGAAAGCATGTCTTTGAATTAACACCAGGTGTTTTTGAACACCTTCGTGGTGTTCGTCAGTTGTATGGAGATTTGACATCATTTCATGTGTTATTGAGTGGCTCATCAGAGGATTTTGATGTCAAAGGATGTGACATTGCAGCTAAGGCAATCAAGTTACTAAATACACCATCAGCTTCGTATCACCTTACAGTTAATGTGAAACCCCGTGAAAATGCAGAAAAGGTAAGAAAGACCTTACTCAGTGAGGGCATTGATTCTCGTCAACTCACTGTAAGAGTATCTGATAGTCCAGATGATTGGCGCAAAATGCTCTGTCAAGCAGATCTTGCTATCAAGCCATCAAGAAATGAAGGTTTTGGAATCAGTGGTCTTCTCGCTATTTCAGCAGACTTACCTGTTCTTGTAAGTGAAAACAGCGGACTTGGTATCGTTCTTAAGAATTTACGACTTGGAAATAGCAGCGTTGTGGCTTCTGATGACCCTAAGGTGTGGGCTGACAGGATAAAGCAGGTCAGAGCAAAGACCTCAGAAATCCGCCATGCAGAAGCTGTGAAACTGAGAGAAGCATACATGCAGAAGTTCAGCTGGAAGGATCAGTGTGACAAACTGGTGGAGGAATTGTTCAGGATAGTCCCACAAAAGTGTGGTATGTACATAATTTATTCCGTGTTCTGTGTTGTTAATATCAACTGTAATATTGTAGCTGGTATACAATTGAATAAATGATAGATCAAATTGTAGGTGGTGTCCTGATGGAATTTCACCTGTTAATAGATATATTAGCTTGCCCTGCAGCTTTTCTTTCTTTTCTTATTTCTTCTTTTTTTACCAAAAATAAGGAAGGAGACCCAGGCCCCCCCGGCCCCTCCCCTAGATCTGCTGCTGTAGATTGGTGTTGGGACTTACAAGAAACTACGCTCAAAAGTTATGTGCATGTACAGTGTATGCCATTAATGGTTAAATTAAACATTTTGTGGATTAGCCCCATGTACAAGAAAATGTAAAACTAAACTTGTGATCGTATTTAACTCAAATTGGGGTAGTTTAAATATTCATTTTAATTTGTTCCCTTTTCAAATGGGACTTAGGGGGACATGATGTTACCTCCAGGTCTACTGCACCACCCCTAAACCATGAAGGGGCTGTAGAAACCATCCACGGGAAAATGCAAGATGTGAGCTTATCAGAAGGACAGTCCACCAGTGAGACCAAACAAAAGATGAAGGATGATGTAGTGGATGCAGGAGTGAACCAGAATGGCAGTCAGGTGAATGCTCGGCTGTCAGTCAGTGTTAAAGGGATACCACTGAGTGTGTATCGACGAATCTGCATGATGTTGAATGTCAAAAGAGTTGTGAAATTTGACGACTTCAGGATGCTTGCAGAGAAGGTTGGACTTGACAAAGATGAGACGGACTTTATAGCACAGCAGGAAAACCCTACTGAAGAAATTCTGAAAACATGGTCAAAGAAACCTGAAGCTACAGTTGGTAAACTGATTGAAATCTTGAAGGGGAAGGATCTTGAAAGAATGGATGTAGTTAAGGTTATTGAAGACTGGGTTAATGAAAAATAATCAATTGAACTAGACCTACATCAATGTAGTTGTAGTTATTTTTTAGCTTTTATCCAAATGAAGGTATATGTAAAGGTGTGCAGGACACAAACAAAATATGTGTTCTGTAGTCTGTAGCTGAAGTTATTTCCAAATTACAAAGCCATAGCCATGCTTTGTTCTTACAAATGAGTGCTTTATTCTCACAAAAGACTTGAAGCATGATGAAGCTATTTTTTGTTTTATGATATAGAGATCTAAACCAGCAAAGATTTAGTTGAAAATATATATATATTTAACAAATAAAGAAGCCTAAGCCGTGTATTACACTGTGATAAAACACGACAGGCATTTGAGAACACGAGGGAAATGTAGAAAGCATGAGCCGCAGGCGAGTATTTTCTACATTTCTCGAGTGTTCTCAAATGACTGGAGTGTTTTATCACAGTGTAATACACGGCTTAGGCTTCTTCATTTGCTTTATGATATAGATTTTACGCGCGCAAAACAATAAAACACGCTTTTTCTATGTTTTATACTCTGATAAAACATAGGTTTTTGACCAATCAGAGCATGCGCAGGGTTCTATCTATGTTATAAATATATATAAAATACAGCTTTTGCATGTAGAATGATAACAAAACTGTGCTTCATGTACAGTTAATGTTAGTAAAGCAAATACTATTCATGCTGATGTTTGGCTGACATCCATCAAGTAACAATACTTGTGAATACAGTTAACAGGCGTGTACGAGAACCAACATGTTTATGGTTGAGCCTGATTATTGGTTCTTATACATCTGGTGTTTACTGGGAAGTCAGGCTGTTTAGCTTCTTATTTTTATTCGGGTGATTTTAAATCCCTGAATAAAAACTGTTTGTGGGTTTTTGGAATAAGTGTATTCCAGTTCTTTTTGTGTATTCTAAGTGCAGGATAGCCATGGTCAGGGAAAAGCCAGAGAAAATTAGATTTCATTCAAGGTCACGGAAAAGTCAGCGAGTTTGTATCAGGTCAGGGAATATCTAAGCCTCTGTTTAGAGTCAGGGAATTTTTCAAGGTTGCTGCAAACTTATTTTATTAAATGTTTTCGAATAGACAGGGCAATTTTGTTTTAAAAACTATCTCTATGTATGCTTTTTTTAAATTTATGGCCAGAATAATCATCCTGCACTGTCAGTGAAAAGTCAAGGAAAAGTAACGGATTTTTTTTGTTGTGACCCTGGTGGGTGACAACCCAGTAGGATAAATTATTCTAAGTGTACATTTAAGTGTCCACTTAAAGGCAGTCACGGCATTTTGAGTTATTTTGAGCATCAAAAAAAAATCCGGTTAAATTTAAGGAAACCTGAAAGTAACACTTCATAAAGATAGAAAAACATCAAAGAGATAATAATAAACCATAAAGGAACAAGGATGGTTAAGGATGGAGAAGATTGACACGGATTGCAAACAACGAATTTGAAAAGTTTAGTTTAACTTTTCAAACCGTTTAACCGTGACTGAGCCCCTTTAAGGAGGTCATTATTTTTGAAATAGAGGATTAAGTTTTGTAATTTGCATAATCCAACAATAGACAGGCCGCTCTATGAAGCAGGCCCAAGTTGTTCAGAGGTTGGACAACTCTTTCCACCTGACAAGTCGCTGCCTAGTAGATAAAGTAGGTTGTTTTGCCACCACTTATCCACTGAATAGTGATTTATCCGGTGGATAGCGTTATCTTCCCTTTGAACAACTGGGGTCAGATGTGAGCAGTGTTGTATTGGTCGTAAGGTGCATTCTACTCAGACAGTGAAGATATGATTGATCTGCGATGGGATGATCAATCATATCTTCACATCTTTCTCCGCAGTTCAAATATAT
>JAHPZR010029041.1:25000-40446 GCA_019787425.1 Platygyra sinensis | reverse complement strand
TGAAGTCTGTTTCTCTGTAGAGCAGTATTCTTTATCGAGCGTGGACATTTGTTTGAATGATGGGTAAGTCCTACTTGCTAAAAGCGTTTCCAAAGATTCGACCCTAAGGGCCGCGTAGTCGAGAAAACAGTCGTGAGAGTCGTTATTCAGATGGCCGATTTTTCGCAAAGGGATCGCAGGCGCACAACTTAACGACTCTTAGCCTTCCCCGTTCTAGAGAGGAGTATAAGTATTATTTTTTTAGAGTTTACTTCATGGGAATGGAACTTGAGCATAGACAAATAGCCTCAGTGACTTTCAAGTGGTAACTATTGGACTGACGAAATTGTCACTGGGAAAACTTCTAATTTTCTGAATGTAATTCGTGCATACATATATGCCCTCACTTGCTACCAACCTCCGTTCGGGTGTCCTTTCCTCTTCTGTTCAAAAACTCACGAGCGTCTAATGCAACATTCTTTCAAGCGCACTAAGCGTGCATGACAACGAAACACGAAAAACAACAAAAATGAGGCGTTGTGGAACAGCAGGAACATGTCAGGAACATTGAGGAACAAATGCGGAACAAAAATGAGACTTAGAGGCTTGAAAACTGTAGTAAAGTCACCTGGCTAAACCTAAAGCAAAGTTTTAAGTAGCGTTGACAAAAAATACATGTTTTTTTGGAGTGACCTTCATTGAAGCCCCTGATTTTATTTTCAGGCTTCTTCTTCTTTCCAGTTGCTTAAAATGGAAAAATTTACTGCGATGATCCACTCTTGACTTCAAAAATTAGATGTAATCGCTCGCCTCGAGACACTTTCCTTCAACTTTTTCTTCTTCCAAGCACTTGCGACTCGGAGCAATTGGGAAAAACAATTACATTTCCGGCCTTAGTAACTGCCATTTGTAAGACCCTATTATTCTTAAACAAGGCTTGGTGGGTCACGTCTATTTCTGTGTTGTTAGCCCAGCCAACGGAATGTAATTGTTTTCAAATTCTCCGAGTCGCAGTGCTGGAGAAGAAAAGTTGAAGGAAAGTGTCTCGAGGAGAGCGATACATCTAATTTTTGAAGTCAAGAGTGATCATCGCAGTAAATTTTCCAATTTAAACAACTGGAAAGAAGAAGCCTGAAAAAAATCAGGGCTTCAAGGTCACTCCAAAAAACATGTATTTTTTGTCAACGCTACTTAAAACTTTGCTTTAGGTTTAGCCAGTGACTTACTAAAGTTTCAGCCTCTAAGTCTCATTTTTGTTCCTCATTTGTTCCTCAATGTTCCTCATGTTCCTGAATGTTCCTCATCAAAGCCTCATTTTTGTTGTTTTCGTTGTCATGCACCTTAGGCGCTGAAGAAGTTGCATTAGACGCTCGTGAGTTTTTGAACAGAAGAGAAAGACATCCGAACGGAGGTTGGTATCAAGTGATGGCATATATGTATGAATTACATTCAGAAAATTAGAGTCGTGACAATTTCGTCAGTCAATAGTTATCACTGAAGTCCTGAGTCTATGTCTATGCTCAAGTTCCATTCCCATTAAGTAAACTGAAAAAATATCTATACTCTCTCTAGAAAGGGGAAGGCTAAGAGTCGTTAAGTTGTCGCCTGCGATCCCTTTCGAAATCGTCCATCTGAATAACGCTTCACGACTGTTTTCTCTACAACGCGGCCTTCGAAATCAAAACGCTTTTAGCAATAGACTTCCATCATTCAAACAATGTCACCTCATAAAGAATACTGCTCTACAGAAACAGCTTCACAGTCACTGCGAAATGTCGGTAAAAACGAACATATCTTTGAAAAGTGAATAGTGAACTACTACAAATTGGAAGGAACACAAATATTGAACAGTCCGAATGACAAAGTATGTTGGCGATATGTTGTCGCGTCAGGAAATCAATTTGGAGTTATAGTCGGCTGGTAGAAGGCCGAACTCCGGTGACCATTGCCATGATACTAATTTCAGTTCCCAACCCTTCCAGAGTCAGGGAGTCCTGTGAAAAACCGTGCAACACAACCGTGACCCAAGTGGTTTAATAAATCACAGAAATCAGGTTAAATGTTTTGCCAAAGCGAACAGCGCTTTCACCTTTTTCTTACACTGAAGGCATGACAGATTTATGGTTTACCAATTTAAGACTCTTTCAATGTTTCTAAGGTCGCAAAGCGTATACCGTCTTCGTCGTCCACGTCTTCTTCCATAACGTCTCCTTCTTCCACGACCCGACTCGATAGCGCTCTGAACGATCGAATTTAAGGAGTCTTCCCCTTCTACCGCTAACTGCAGCGACTCAACATCACACGAAGATGATGTGTTTCTGGATAATTCATCATCTGAGGACATTTCCACTGAATAAAACCGCGAAAAAGACGGCTCAGTGAGTGCTAAATTTGTAGGAAATACAGTGACTCGAAATTTACACACCTTATGACGTCACTAGTTCCAGGCCTCGGAAAACGAAAATTGCATTTTTTGCCAACTTTGGAGGGATAAAAAAAATATTTTGCGCGCCGGACCAGAGCTTAAATTCGAAAATTATGAATCAGTGCAACATACACTTCAATTTTCTGGAATAAAAAAGGGGGCTAAAATTTCATTTCATAGGCACTTTAAGAGAAATGGTTATCTAAAAGAAAGATAACTGAATCACCTACATAACAAAAAAATAATCAAAATTTTGCGTGAACTATAATGGACTGCGGAAAAAGGATGGTCCATCTCTGTTCGCAAAATGCGGTAAAATATTTTTTTTTGTTTTTGGCAAGGCTGGAGGATGACTGTGCAGTTTCATATCATGCTTATTTTATACATTTCTGGGCAGTTGGCGAGTATCAAGGAAGATTTTCTTGCATCTAGCTCAGTCAGTTATGGAAGATTATTTATGATTTAATTCGAAGAATGGTAGATTCACTGAACAGCATGATCTCAATCTCCCTAATACTCCTTTATATAGAGGTTATTACATGACCGCGCGGGGATATGAATTTTATCTTCGAGTGTTCAACTCGATATCTCGACGAAAGAGCGCAGCTCACTCGTGAGATCGGGTTGAAGTAAGTAAGCAATAGTGAACACGACAAGATAAAATTCACATCCACAAGCGGGCATGTAATGTTCTGTTTATTACATAAACATACTAATGACGACGTTTTGACGATTTTCCGAAGATTTCCGACCACTTTCCGAAGATTTCCAAAGATTTCCAAAATTGTTCCGAAGGTAAGGCGAACGTCTCCGAAAAATTTTTCAGACATTTTCCGAAGATTACCGAAGATTTCCGAGGAGGCACAGATGATGTTTCGATCATACAGCAACATATCTAAGTAGTTTTAAAAGTGCCCATATGGTCAAAGTTTTTATTTTCCCATCTGATCCTATATTCCATGCAATGAACTTTGGCGGAAAAAAAAATCGATTTTTAAAAAACCTGAAAACCCTATTTTATTGCGGTCTACCCGTGCCGCTGATCACATCATCGACGTGCTCAGATTTGTGACGTAGATTAAGGAACACGTGGTTCAGGATTGACTTATCTCGCCTGTTTTACTTCTGTAAATTTAGCTTCGCAGTCTATGCAAAATGCTCCTTTCTAGCATTTGGTATGAGCTACTAAGTTTAATCTACAGAGGTAAAACAAGCGAAATAAGTCAGCCTGAAGTCACGTGCTCCTTAATCTACGTCACAACTCATTCCAAACCAGGGGAAGACTGGTGCGAATGGTGGACCAAAATGGCGGCAAATTTGAAACGTTTTTAAAACTTCTAAAAAAGATTGCATTTTATCCAAATCGCATTTTTCTTTTGCAGAAGTTCATTGGGTGATGTATAGAATCAGATAAGAAAATAAAAATTTTGACGATATGGGCACCTTAAGGCATTATATGTAACCATAGCAATGGTGATCATTTTAGTCAACTTGGTCTTTATAATTGACCTACTTGGGGCACTACAAAATCTCTGTAGATTGAAATACTAGGGGCAGCATGAAATCTCTGTAAATTGACATACTCGGGGCATCATAAAATCTCTGTAAATTGACATACTCGGGGCACCATGAAATCTCTGTAAATAGACATACTCAGGACATCATTAAATCTCTGTAAAATGACACACTCGGGTACTATAAGAAATATCTCTGTAAATAACTGGGAATACATACTCGCCAGACGCTAAGGGGCCCATGAAATCTCTGTAAACTGACATACTTAGGGCATCAGAAAATCTCTGTAAATTGACATACCAAGGGCATCAGAAAATCTCTATATATTGACATACTCGGGCATCATAAAATCTGTGAATATTCACAACACTAGGGGCAACATTGAATCTCTGCATATTGACATAAAATCTCTGTACAATTAACATACTCAGGGCACCATAAAATCTCTGTAAATTGCTACGATACTCGGGGTAACATAAAAATCTTTAAATCAACATACTCAGGCACCATTAAATCTTCTGAAAATTGTACACACTCGAAGGATCATAAAGAAAAGAAAATATATTTTTGTCAGAGGGAATCTGTGAATTCTCCTGGTTAAAATTCCGAAGCTGGGCGGACCACACTCTGGTCAGGGACCCGTTTCTCGAAAGAAGCCCGGTCACTTAACGGGCCTGAAATCAGATTTAAAATAAAAATCTCCAGAAATGTAGGGTGGGTTCTGAACTCTAATAAAGTACATTTTATTTCTTTAGCTAATACTTTACTGTATTATATTCAAAACTTTTGAGACCCCTATCTGGAATGGAAAACAAAACAGCTTAAAACGGGCCCGGTAATTACCGGGAGCTTCGAGTACGGGCCCCAGATGTTTGGTTAGTTGGATGCATCGTAAAGAACGGCGGAGTGAAAAAAAAAAAAAGATGAAAACGCAGTGACAGAAAGCGAAAGAACGTCTCTCTGCCTACAAACTGATAAACAAAACGTTTATCCGCCCACTTATAGGCCGCTCGTAACATAACCACCGGGACTTGTGGTCTTTAGTTGTCAGCAGATGAGGAAATAATGCCACCAACTGTAACGACAAACGAACGCTATGGAGATAGTTTGTTCCGCAAAGCGTCCTAAAGCCTACTCAGGTTTTAGACAGTTAACTTCGACTGCAAATCAAGGCGTTCTTTCTCTAGCTCGAAATAAGTTACGACACTCTTCAAGAAAAATCGGGCAAATAATTATAAATGAAAATTATGATATCCGTGAAAAGAATTCGCAACATACTGTACTGTACTTGTAAACAGTTTCTTATCAAGCAGCCGGTCCTAATAACACAAGCAAAAAGTGCCCTTCATACTTCATTAAACACAAAGAAAATACAAGGAACTTAAGACCCTGGTAACAAGTTGGAAGAGAAGCTTCAGGCATCAAAACTGGTAATTAAGAGGGTGGCGGGTTAATGTTTTGGAAGCATGAGATGTTATCCGTTTAACTGCTTTCAAAGTTCACCCTCAACAAATAAAAGTGAGATTCTTACAATTTTTTTTTATTTATTCACTTATTTATTTACTTAATTCAAGTTCTAAATCTCACAAAAGTGTTAGTCCTTATAATTTATCGTTCAGAATTCTTGTTTGCCGTTGATTTATGCTGCGGAGGCATAGGACTAGACAGAAGAGGAAATCTGCTAAAGGAGAACTTGGCATCTGCACTTTTGATATCGCTGTTTTCTTGGTGGGTCTTAAGAACCTTTTAGTTTGTGTTCATCTTGTATTAGACAATTATAAACAAAGACTAATTAATTAATTTCCATTAATTAAAAATAACTTATATCTACTAGACGCATATTTGCCTTCACTCTCGTGCTTCAGTTGAGTTGGAGAGAAAACATTGTTTTTGTTGCACGTACTTCGTAAAGCTTGTGTCGTACGCTAAAGATGCAGGGTGATTACTTATGTATACAGTGAGAGGAAAACATATTGGTTATGTAGTGTAAAGGCGTTTTCCCCGGTTGGGTTAACCGCAAGCAAAATTGAGTGTTTATCGGAAGCAAACCCTAGCGCGAGGTGACCGCTTATAATATGCTACGGAAAGGGGGTCACAGAGTCTACTTGGGAAGTACTTTGTAGAGTATTGAGTTACGCACAACTGATAAATATTCATTTCGGAACAAACATCGGCAAAAACGAATGGGCTAAACCCTTTCAAAAGAAATCATACGAACAATATTAATTTGATATATTTTTAGCATTTACATATCAGTACAATGTAGATGACATGGGTATACTCGAAAAAATAGGTGCATAGACATATTCTCTAACCTTTCTTCTTTTGTTCCTTAGACTTTTCAAACTTCGTATTGTGTATTCTTGATTCATGATCGCGTCTACATACACGATGAGATTTTTCGTTTATGCTTTCGTTAATGTTCGCTCATAAAGAGATCTCTCATAAGGTTTGCAGACCAACCCGTTCCGAAAGCGCTCCTCATCTTTTAGTGTTGGTCTACCTCGAACGCTTGTGATTATTTGATATCCGTTTAGAGCGTATTATACACAGTATTTGTGCTGATCTTCAAGAGCATAAATTTTCTTCCTCCTTCATTATACCATGCCATGTGCTCATCAGAGTCAAATCGTCGCGCATGCGTATTAAGGACTTGCTAACTGTGTCCTTTAGCAATGTTGAAAATTTGACAACATTCGGTTAAAACCCTCTAAAGATATCGTGCACGAATTATTGGTTATCGGTCTATTTGGTCATTTTGAGAAATATGGCTTTAAAGATATTCTTCGGTCTCTGAGAGCCCAAATTAGCCCTGTGAACGGGAAGGGGGGTTAAAGGAAAGGGGAAGGGGGGGGGGGGGGGTATGTCGAAAGGTTTTACATGAATGTTTCATTGAATACGTGAATACACATGCCAGTCATAGAAATGTTAAACAAGTATAAGGAGCGTACAAGATGGCACAGGAAACAATGTTCGGGACCATAATGTAAAAATTCTCATAAGTACACATCTCTAAAGCTTTTCTGTAAAGTATCATTAAAATGTACTAGATTGAATACATTTTGTGAGTACTTTTAGACTATAAACAATGGTTGCTATGGGTGTTGCTATGTTCAATATAGCTGTCAGTGTGCGAATTTCTTAATTTAAACGTACAACAAGGAGTAATTACAGCAAAATCGTTTCAAAATACGATTTTTAACAATTGGTCAGGGATGGTGAATCTTCTTGTTCCGAGAAAATGTTTTTTTGGGGGGAAATATTTAAATGTCAGAGTATCAGACCACCCTAAGGAAGAAATACTACGAGCATATTTTCACAACAGAGGGTATTTAAAAAGGATATAGGCATCACAGAAACACGGAATAGTTTTCTTTATTAGCGAAATTACCTGTATATAGGATTTTAATGTTAGCGGTTTAATACCGATCAATAAATTGTTATTATTATTATTATTATTATTATTATTATTATTATTATTATTGTTATTATTACTATTATTATTATTATTATTATTATTATTATTATTATTATTATTATTATTATTAGGTTGATATTTTATTTTTTTTTGTAATCATAATATTATTGTACTTATACTCTTAATTAATTTAAATTTAAATTTCAAAGTTTTAATTGTATTGAGCTGAAAACACCCACTTGTTATCGTGTATCGTTATCGTTATAACTATCATTAGTAAAAGTACATCGCGCAGAATGCCGCGACAAATCCGGGACTTAAATGTAGAGTTTGCGGCGAAACTTCAAATTCAATCAGACTGCCTGATGGTCAAACAATAAAGAAAATGGCCAGAAAATGGCCGACAACGCATACTTTTTTAGAGTTTACTGAGTTTACTGAGTTTACTTGTGTTCCGTAGTGGATATCATATAGCTTTTGTAGATGAGGCATTGATGGAATAAAGGAAGCATTTTTTGACATGGTCCGAATACTGGATTTAGTCGTTTTCTTTTCCTGAAATTGGTCCATTTCAGGGAAAATATTGTATGAAGAAATATTTGGAGGATGAATTTTCTTCTTCAAAGTGCCCTTGTTAACGGCTACCATACGGCTTTGAATGTATGTTGTTCAAGGAAGCTTTATGCCAAGCTTTAACAGAAAATGATGTTTCAAACTGGTCGTTATGTCTAACTTTCGAACACTCCTGCCGATCTTTCAACCTTCGTTCGCTCGGGTTCGCTTTGAAATTCCCGCGAGAGTTAAAACGGATCCAAATTTGACTAATTATCTCGCACAAACAATGGAAGACAATGCTCGCCCAGGCTTAAGACGCATTCAAGCAGAAACGTCTTTAATTTTTGTTTTCCACACCGTCGTGCGAATAGAAAAGACCTGTGTTGTCTTTGATCAACGTAATGACTTAACGTAAACCGAACGAGTTATAGACTGTGTCTCAGTAATGAAATGTTTTGACCGGTCGAGTAATAGAAGGCAACGATAAAATAGATGCAAGTGTTTCGCGTACCGCACTTTCCATATGACATCGCTTTGAAAGAATTTTTTTTTTTTTTGGAAAACTTTTGGCTTCCGCGCTCAAACACTTGCGAATGTGACATGTCAACAAAAAAAGGATAGAATGCCGCTGCAACACGACTTTGTTGACAAAAGTCTTTATGAAGAGCGTAGGCCCCATTTAAATTAGAGCGACAGCCGCCGATTCATTGACGAGAGCAGTCGGAAATTCGAAAGCTTAATCTATGCCATTATTATTCAGTACATTGAAAATCTGGGCACTGCAAATACATGTCGCGAAAGACTATAGCATTCTGCGCGATGTTGGGACCGAGAGGACTACAATTTTAATCGCGAGAGTATTTTCTGAATTTTACGGCACGAGGTCAAATTAATAATTAATCGCATCGAGTGCAAATTTCGGAGTTAAAAATGTCTTTTGAGCAAAAACGTCGATAAAGCTTTTTATAAGTTTGAAAACTGTCGGAAATAGTGCGAATAAAGCCATTAAAGCCGTAGCACGTAATTGACGTAAAAATCACATGGGTATCCAATTACAGGTATCCCTTAACAGAAAGTTCACATCGGATACTTGTAAATTGGATACCCACTTGATCGCGCGCCAATTACGTGACAAAAAGGAGCGCGGAAAAGAAATCAAGATCGAGAATTTTTTTTATAGATACGATTATCATTATCATTATCATTATCATTATCATTATCATTATCATTATCATTATCATTACCCTCACCATTATCGTTATCCTTATCGTTGTCGTTATCATTTTCATTTTCATTTTCGTTTTCATTTTCATTTTCATTTTCATTTTCATTTTCATTGTCATTGTCATTGTCATTGTCATTGTCATTGTCATTGTCATTGTCATTATCAATGCCAATGCCAATGCCAATGCCAATGCCAATGCCAATGCCAATGCCAATGCCAATGCCAATGCCAATGCCAATGCCAATGCCAATGCCAATGCCAATGCCCCTGCCCCTGCCCCTGCCCCTGCCCCTGCCCCTGCCCCTGCCCCTGCCCCTGCCCCTGCCCCTGCCCCTGCCCCTGCCCCTGCCCCTGCCCCTGCCCCTGCCCCTGCCCCTGCCCCTGCCCCTGCCCCTGCCCCTGCCCCTGCCCCTGCCCCTGCCCCTGCCCCTGCCCCTGCCCCTGCCCCTGCCCCTGCCCCTGCCCCTGCCCCTGCCCCTGCCCCTGCCCCTGCCCCTGCCCCTGCCCCTGTCCCTGTCCCTGTCCCTGTCCCTGTCCCTGTCCCTGTCCCTGTCCCTGTCCCTGTCCCTGTCCCTGTCCCTGTCCCTGTCCCTGTCCCTGTCCCTGTCCCTGTCCCTGTCCCTGTCCCTGTCCCTGTCCCTGTCCCTGTCCCTGTCCCTGTCCCTGTCCCTGTCCCTGTCCCTGTCCCTGTCCCTGTCCCTGTCCCTGTCCCTGTCCCTGTCCCTGTCCCTGTCCCTGTCCCTGTCCCTGTCCCTGTCCCTGTCCCTGTCCCTGTCCCTGTCCCTGTCCCTGTCCCTGTCCCTGTCCCTGTCCCTGTCCCTGTCCCTGTCCCCTGTCCCTGTCCCTGTCCCTGTCCCTGTCCCTGTCCCTGTCCCTGTCCCTGTCCCTGTCCCTGTCCCTGTCCCTGTCCCTGTCCCTGTCCCTGTCCCTGTCCCTGTCCCTGTCCCTGTCCCTGTCCCTGTCCCTGTCCCTGTCCCTGTCCCTGTCCCTGTCCCTGTCCCTGTCCCTGTCCCTGTCCCTGTCCCTGTCCCTGTCCCTGTCCCTGTCCCTGTCCCTGTCCCTGTCCCTGTCCCTGTCCCTGTCCCTGTCCCTGTCCCTGTCCCTGTCCCTGTCCCTGTCCCTGTCCCTGTCCCTGTCCCTGTCCCTGTCCCTGTCCCTGTCCCTGTCCCTGTCCCTGTCCCTGTCCCTGTCCCTGTCCCTGTCCCTGTCCCTGTCACTGGCACTGTCATTGTCATTGTCATTGTCATTGTCATTATCATTATCATTATCGCACAGTCAACAGTCCGGGCCATTGCCAGAAGTGGATATACGATTTCCTGTGCTCTGATTTGCTGTCGCAAAATCAAATCCTTACCTAGACCGTGAAAGGACTGAAACTGAGGGAAATGGAGAGCAAAAAGAAATCTATGCCCGCGGAGACGTGGCATACAAACAACAATAATAATACGGTGGAATCCACCCCATCTATTAATCTCACGATGTCTGGAACCTGCGAATAAATCGAACTAGTAGTCGTTTTCCCTGGATTCACTGTATTCGTGTAATGATACAGCTGTTCGATAAAGTTAAGATAACTGTACTAATGCAACTTACTTTACACGAGGTATCGTTCCACAACCCAGGACTGCCGAAGATCAACAAAGGCTGATTTTGGCCTCGACAGCGGTGATCAGCACTTTTAATTTAAGCTAAGCTGTTTGCTATTGCAATAAGAAAGGTATCTTGCTGCAATTATTACGGGGTTATAAGGTTCACTTTCTTGTCTTTTATTTTTTTTTTACAGAATGATAAATCTAGAATTGATAGATCTATATTTAAAGGGGACTTTTTGTGGCTGGGCTTTTGTTCAAAATTATATCAAATTATATTTATATTTTCAGCCAAGTTTTGTTGTGCCTTACCACAGCTACATGTATCAAAAGTGAAATTTATATGTACTCTTATTTCCATGCCTTCAAAATCATCAATGGAAAACCCTATTGACCTAATTGCATTTGTTATTTTGGTCACTTTTTTGAAGCTTTCTCCTCCTCTCACAACATGCAATAGCCAGTTGCAAGGAATGACTACACCACTTCCTGCTCTTTTATTTTTTTATCCATTTCTGTGCAGAGTAACAAATGAATCAGCTTTGAACAGTAACATGCACATTCTACATGAATGTGGATGTGAATCTCCATATGCAGTACATTTTAGTCATGAGAAACAATACCTTGATCAATAAATGCATTTTGGTATGGTATGTCGGATGTTTTAGTTTCAGAATCACTATTTAAGAAAACCTCCAGAGCTGCTCAGGTGACAAACCTAGGCCTCAACCCCCAACCTAGATGTATTCAGGAGGGCACATGGGTATATATCTGAATGCATTTTGCAAGGTCCAGGGAATTTCAAGACCTTTCTTGATCTCCCTTTATGACTACTCCCCCCTGAATCTGATGGCATTTCAAGACCTTCTGTGACCACTCTTCCCCATGATGGGATGACTTAGTCATTAAAATAACTACCCCACTCCCCCTCCCCCACACCAACACCGTGACACAGACGCAATCACAGAAGCCACATGACATAAAACAGTCCATGCTTTATTTCTTACAACTAGAAATTCAAGATACTCACTTTGAGATTGCTGTACATTTCCACATTTTGGTTTCAACAAGAAAAGCACATGGTGAAAATTACAAAGTCCTGCTGGAGATATTCTTATTGGCAAGCTTGAAATATACATATTTAAATTCCTAGAAACCTACAGCTTAATTTTCAATAATTCTAACAATATGTGTTACCATCATTGCAACTTATAAACAAGTGTTTAAAAAAAAACAGGTATACATATAGCTATTGTTTCTTCGTAACAAACAGCGGAAAAGCTCCAAGGCCCTGTTTACAGGGAGGCAGGGTAGCCCTACTGCCAGGGTAATGGTCAAAAGATAGCACGGGTTTGCAAGCAAAATTTGCAGTAAGGGTAACCGTACTGCCCGAGACAACTGGAAAATAATCTATTTCCACAGCAAAAATATGACAAGCTGTGAAACGACTCGATGCTTTCTGGGTCATAATTTCTGGGTATTGTGATCATATTTCGCTTTTTGGAGCCAAAATAGAGTTGTCCCGGTGGGCGTATTGTCCCTAGGATAGCATTTACAAGGCACTACAAGGGTTACCCTAGCGCTAGGGTGTGTATCTCTGCTAAATGTAACACTAAATAAGAAGAAATGTGCGAGTGCCAGGGTAACCCTCTTGTGTGCTAGGGTAACCCTAGCACTAGAGTTACCCTACCTGCTTGTAAACAGGGCCTAATTTTGTGACGGGAAAATAATGCTGTACATGACTTTCTGAAATATATCTATCAATGGAAAAACAACACTAACCACACACCCACTCTAACTCAATAAGCAAATGAAAATGAAGGACTTCATGCTAACTGAAGTGACCAGGACTGACATTGACATGTATTTTGAATTTCAAGAACATTACTAGCAAAAAAACTATCTATTAATATTTACAAGTACAATTTGGCCAGATTCAACAAATACCTTTTTCTGCACTGCTTAAAGCCTGCATCGAAATGTATTGATACCTTCAAAACCATTGACCTTCAATGAAACTTGGCTTTGCAGCTGTTCCTGAGCTACTACAGCTGTATCAAGCTGGCGTGTATAAATTATGAGCATTAAATAACACTTTCAACCTATTTTTTTATTCTTACATGCGTACCACAGCCTCATCTTCTTCATTCAAACTACTTAACCTATATAACTTTGCATTGCATGCTGCGCACAACTTTTCGGGATCTACATTACTAGTATCATTTGCTGCTAAGTTAACGTGAACCTTTTCACTGAGAACGGCTTCGAATAATTTCCAAAAGATCCGGAAAGAAGCAGACTAACAATAATTTTTATGAAAATTGAAATGTGTCGTCATTTTCATAAAAACTTCGAATAATTCTTTTCCGTGATCTCTGCCATTTCTTGTTAGATAGTTACCACACAATCTACAGTGTTTCTTGAGGAAATCTCGGTGCTTTTCCATTGCCTGTCGAGGAATAAAGTAAACACAGCTTGAAATCAGGTCCACAGCATGGTCCGCGCGATCGGTCAATAACAAACGCCTGTGGCGAAACTACATTATTTCATCTTTAAAAACCTTGGACCATGCGACGCAGTCGTGGACCAAAACAAAAATACCACCAAACGAAAGCAAATTTTATAGACATTAACGACATTTTTTTTTTTTTCAAAGAAGGAAAAAAAATTGCAACGTACCTAATTTTTCTATCTATTTGGCGTCGTGTCGTGTAAAAACCAGGGCAAAAATAGCACAAAACAGTGAGGTTCTCGCCTCCAAACTCGAAGACGCTTCGCTAGCTGCCATTTTTTTCGCACTCAACTAAAACTTCATTGCTCGATTGTATTGTGTGCAAAGCCTTGTGGCTACTTTTATGCCCCGCAAAGAGCTCGGAAAGGATTTTGTATAGTGTGCCTAGCTTTGGCGGCCATATTGCCATTTCCCGTGACGTCACCATATACCCATTTCTGGGAATGGCCCGGACTGGTCAACCTGGCAGTAACGTAGAACGGGATTTTCCCGCCAAATAGCGTAGACGCCTTTTTAGAACAAAAGGTGTTTTCAAGCGTAATTTATTCTGTTTTCACCACTGCAAAAGCGTAAATACGTTTTTATTGGATTATCCTTGTGTTTTCTGTTTTCTTAATATCGGGGAAAATACTCAGCGATACTACACAACAAAACGTCTAATAAGATATATGTACTTTCGTCCATTGAGTATATTATACATTTATAGCACTTTTGGCTGCTATTACAATTTGTCAACAAGAAATAGTTTTTATAATTCATTGTGATTGCTTTCCGGTTACAAGTTAAGTCACACTTCGACAGCGATCCTAAGCTTGCAGCCATGTTGGATTTCGGCTCATTTGCGTTAATACGTTGAGAGCGTTAATACTCAGGAAATATGAAGAAAGAAATGAATGATCTTTTTTTTTGATATAGCTTCCGTAGTAATGTATCTTCACGCCAGTTGTCTCGTTTAATCGTTCTTTGAGTTAATTCTGAGGCACATTAGTTTTTTAAGTTTCAGGTTCGTTCATTTGTCCAGTGCCCTTAAGGTGGCCGAACACAGTTTTGGCGCGCGCTCTTGCTAACGTGATTCAGCGCGCGCACAAGTATTGCATAAAAACAAACATGGCATAAATAGAGCGATCATTTCATTTGCTCAATGTCTGCGCTATCTGTACTATTTTTTTTCACAAATGAACACAATGTATTGAATTGATGGTTTTACTCTTTTATTACAAAGGTATGTTAGAAAGGTAACGATGCAAAGAACTCAGCTCTGCTATTTCTTTGTTGCTAAAAGAACCCAGTTAAATGCAGCGCATGCGTAGTAAGTCGAAAAAAGTGCGATTGAGTGAAAAATTGGCTTCTCGGAGGCGCTTATTTCTCTAGAACCACTCATTAGAATTTCACGAAATTTGGCACGAAAATACTTTAGGAAATAAGTAACTGGAGGATTGGAAAAAAATTGAACTTTAACAAAGGAAATTCAAGATATGCCAGTGAACCTTCAAAGAGGGATAATTAAAGATCTGTTTGTTAAATTATTATTAAAATAGCGCTAACTTGCGAGTATCGTTACAAGCTTGTTGCATGCAAATTATAAAGAAAATCTAATGACTAGATTTTCTGCAAATAAACAAAACCGATTTTAAACACCTGTTTATATTTGATCATGTTGCCATGGCAACGGTACATACGTCAGCTTAATTATCAAAAAGTTGAAGTTTGTGTTGTTAACTTGCTTGCTGCCATTTTTGGTGACCAAAGGATCAAGGGTTTTAGAGAAAAATGTAAATGAAACAGAGGTATCAAAAACTGTGTTCAGCCACCTTAACAGTCTTCCCTGTGTATATTCTATATCTAATAAAATCTATTTTGAATTATATATTTTTCAGGAGTTGCATAAAGATGAATAGAGCAAGGAACTTTGCTACTTTTGTCTCGAACTCTTTGGATTACCTTAAGTTTAAGAAGCACAAGGAAAGACTCCATAAAAGAGGTACACGAAATTTCCGTGTGATTTAATTAATTAATGCTACCGTTTTGAAGTTGCGTACAGCCATTACCTTGTAAGACACAAAACAAACTATCGAGTTGACAGACGGAAAGTTTCGAAAGTTGTATCATATTTCATGTTATAGACAAGATAGGCTCAGCAGTTTCTGTAAATGTTTGTTCTTATTTGTCGATCCTTCCTTAGCTAGTAGAAGGATTATGTTCAAATATCACTTTGAAGTACAAACGTT
>JAHPZR010029041.1:0-20000 GCA_019787425.1 Platygyra sinensis | reverse complement strand
CCCCATCAAATCGACCTTCGTCCCCCAAATCGACTAATTAATAGCTTCCAATAGGCTACTTGCACTAAGAGGTCATGTGACATCGTTTTTATGAAAATGAAAGTTTCATGATTTAGCCTTCGAAACACTATTAGTGGGTCATCTCTTAAACAAAATAATAGTGATCTGGTTTTTCAAACCTGCACCATTTGCTTAAAATGAGAAAGTCCGTAGCTGGTCACGTGGCCAAAACTTGATTTTTAAAATTATGAATTTCCGTTTTCTGACACAAATTTTGCACTTAAACTTCAAGGAAAATGTTGAAAAGATGATGTAGTAACGTTTATAGCACATCTGTACGTAACTATCAAACATTTAACAAGATATAAACAAAAAGTAGTTTTGGCCGCCATGTTGGAAGTCGATCCGAAGATGTCCGAAATCTACCGAAGACTTTTGATGGTTTCCGAAGTTGATCCGCAGACTTGGAGTTGAACCGAAGTTCACCAAAGTATTCCGAAGACAAATCGATTTTTAATTGTTTTGAGTATGCTTTTAATAAAATATCACGCGACCTCCTCATACAATTCTTGTTTTGCACACTTGAAAGCTTCGAGGTCGTGCGATTTTCTATACAACCATCAAATGTACAGGAAAGAGTCGGCAAAACTTCCTTTCCCAACTAAAATGTTAATAACATTTACAACCAAATGGCTTCTAAATTTCTTTCGTCGTTTCTACAGCCTCTATTTCCGAACATAACATTAACCACTAAAATGAATGCTAAGTTTATAAAATTCCCTTTGGTGACTCACAACAATGTTTTTTAACTACTAGACGAGGGCCCGTTATAAGAGAGGTTTGATCTAACCACTTATTTTGTCCTTGACAATTGCACACGCGTATCAACCACTTATCGAAGTACCATGAAGCAAAGACAGGCCGCACGGACTCCCTATGTGGTTTTTGTGGTTGCGTCGCATTATCAAAGCCTTCAAATTGTAGTTTTGCCTCTTACAAGCATATCTTTTTAGTAGTCTGGCGGTCCTGTTGTAGCCACTGCAACTGTTGCAGCAACAATGTGCGTGAAAGCGCCAGACTACTTAAAAGACATGCTTGTAAGAGCAAAACTACAATTTGAAGGCTTTGATAATGCAACGCAACCACAAAAACACATAGGGAGTCCGTGCGGCCTATCTTTGCTTCACGACAATCTGTTACATGACCATGAAAAAGTGTTTGTTTTTGGTTTTGTTTTGAAAAGATTGCTTAAAAAATGCCTCAAAACGCGAGGTGAGTTTAAAAAGCTGAAATTGTTTTGATCTGGGCATTTGAGACAGAACGTTAGCTTACAGTGGTGCAAAGGTTCAAAGTTACTTTTATCCGGGAGATTTGGTTATCCGAACGGGCGACCGGGAGATTCGTACTGTATCCGGGAGACTTCTGGATTATCCGGGGGAGTTGGCATGAATGTAACCATCTCCAAAATAATACTATAGCATTTACTCTTTGGCAAGAGAGCAATTACAAATTGAGAGTTCAGAAGAGCAGTTACATCTATTAATTATTACTAGCTGGAGCTTGTCTCCTTTTAGAATGGCCCCGGCCTGTAAGCAAGCATGATGATGATGCATAGATGGTGTCGCTTACTAGAGCTTTTAAAATTAAGCTTGGGATATGTACCAACCACTACCAGTGTTGTAGTGATAATGCTAAATATTGTTTTATTTGTCACAGAAGCCATTCGCAAAATATCATTGATATGTACGAATTACTGCCACTAATGTATTCATTAGTCTAAACTTGTAAAACTTAAATTTAAAGAAAATGAAAACACAGATGTATTTAGTACATTGGCTAATTCCTTGGTATCTCTTTCTTTTTTCTGTTAATTAAAGAATGCAGACTTCTGGCAGTATATCCTAGTGGGTCTATATTGCATTTTCTGTAGTGATCAAATGCAATAACTAAATTTGAATTAATAACCATTTCAACAAACTTTTAGTTTTTGGACCTCCCTGAAAACCACTTCAGTAAGTGGAGCCTCCTGTGTAAAGATTGTTGTTATTACTGCAGCAGCTACTGCTGCTGCTGCTGCTACTACTACTACTACCAGCAGGGCTGCAAATAACAGTCGGTCATCGGACAATTGCCAACCCATATTTCCCCATGTCAGACAATTTTTCCTCTGGGACAAACATATATGTTGCGATGAATCATAAATGAAATTTAACATGTGTTCTCCTACCAGTTTCTGTTTTGTCTTTGTTCAACCATAGTGGAGTCTTAGTCAGGCATAACTTATTTTTGTGAAGAAAGATAATTATTTGTAGCCTTGTACTACTACTCTTTCTGCTGCGGCTGTTGTTGTTGTCATCATTATTATTATTGTTATTGTTGATGTTATTTTTATTGTTATTATTATTATTATTTATTATTATTATTATTATTATTGTTATTATTATTATTATTATTATTATTATTATTACATGCTAATGCTTGAATTTAATTCCTTATTTCCTTTAGATTATGACAAGGAAGAATGACTGAAAGTGTGAAGAAAGATAAACTTATGATTTTGGAATTGAATGCATGATTTCATTTAAATGTCAACATTTAGTCTACATTTTTCAAAACTTAAGTTTGAGGAGTATTTTTAATAGACCCGGCCATGAAAAGCATATTAATGTTGATCTTGACCTTGAATATTAAATGACTGTCATGCAGTTTGTATTGAATTCTTGTTATTTTGTGAGGCCAGACCCCAAGTAAATATGGACTGACTTCATTAGTTAATTACTTACAATACCCTTTCGATGAAACCATTTTTCTTTTAATTATACTGGTAGTTCTTTCAGTGTTCCAATGTTTATTCAAGGTTCCTTTGAAAACAGTACTATGCAACTGGTTATTACCACACAATCACATCATACGACTTTGCAGACATGCATCTCCATCACCCATCCTAGAAAGAGTATTGATTGGTGATATCAAAGACTGGCTGAGGCAAGTCAGAAACTTGATGCTGTATTTAAATCTCACATCAGTAGATAAGTAACAGCACATAAAAATAATCAATGTTCTGGGAACAATCCTTTAGTGGTAACCGATTTTTGTGACAGATAAATATTCCAAGACCTGTGATTTCCAGCCACACCACTACTATTCACTGTACTATTTGCCCAGTAAGAATACATATCTCCTAAATGAAATGTTTTTTTTTTTTCATTTTGCAATTGTTTGTGTATTTAGAACATAGAAGGAATAGGAATGACAGAAAAATAGCATCTTAGATGAAGGTTTACTTCAAATTAGTTCCACTTGGATAGAGACAATTATTGAACAAAAACAGCAGATGCTTATTTGTGAAAAAAAATTAGAATTATTTACGGATACCGTTCAAATGTTCCCAAATTTTATATGGCATTGTAGCATACCATATTATCAGGCAAACACTGGTTGCAAACGGGCTGAACTTTTCATATGTTCATGTCGAAACGGTATCATTATCCCGAACAGTTAACCATCAATTCAACTACAGGGGTTTAAGCTTAATGGACCAGTCCGCTAGGCCAAAATATCTTCGCTCACAACAAACAGAGACCGCTCCTAGACTTGCAAATACTCATCCACTTTCGAGGGATCGCTTCTCAAACCATTTTCACCACATAATATGCCTCTTTTGGGGTGTTTTCCTATTAATTTGCTTTGGTATCTTGTAATATTTACTAAAGCTTAGCGCAGAACTTAGAGAAAAGTCCACACGAGTTCCACTACAGTGGTGACACGCGTACCCGGTTTGCACACAACGCTTGGTGAATCAACAGTATCTTGATATCTGTGCATCGAATCCTTGGGCAGATTAATTGTCTCGATTAATCCGTCCTATAGGGTTGATTTTCATATATAGTTGTGCTTCGAAGTTCGAACATTGTGCGCCTCTCGCATGATCTCGAAGAGTGGGAGAGTTATTTACTTGGGACTTAGTCCTTTCGCGGTCAAGCCAATGTTTTTGGTTTAGCCTGTTAGCCAATGAAATTACAGGAAATTTTATATCCAGTTCTGGTTGTGGCCCGGACTGTTTAAATTCTCGCTCAATGGTGGTGACCTCGTGTCTTGGCTCACTTTCAACTTTGCTGTACACTTCCGACCTAAAATAGCACTGACGTTCGAAATTTTATCAGACTAAATGCACACGTTACCTCGGAATAGCGCTGGCCACACACTTTTCCTCTTCTTCGCTAGTTGTAGGAGGTCTAAATCTGCAAACTGCCATTTGCTTTGCGAAGCAACGTGTTCGCTCAGAACTGAGAACCAGATAGGTAAAAACGTGACATCAGTTGATGAATATTCAAAAATTGTTACAGCGCAGCGATTAGGTGATAAGCGAAGCTCCGGCGGCCCGAAAGACCGCCAAGTGGAGCTCCATACTCAAATGGGAAAGAAAAGGAAACCCATGAGTTGATTTTTTCATGGTGATCATGGCCAGCGGTATTGCTCATGGGCGCGTACACACGACGATGACGACGAAGACGGTGGAGTCGCGCAAGATGGCGGCCATACTCCAAATAAATGGTTGACAGAGACATGCACCTCGGTTTACCGTGTACTTTTTTGATATATGACATCAGTTATGATCAATAGACCAATTTCGATATATCAACATTCAGTCTCAAACAAAAGACCTCAGAACGAGGCTCTAGGGAATAAACCCCACAAACTCTGTATTGTCTCGTACTGAGGTCTATTGTTTTAGGCTGAATTTTAATATATCGAAATTGGTCTATTGACACCTGTCAAATCAAGTTCTACGATGACCAGTATCACGTGACCATATCGCGGGCTCTAGTGTACAGCTCATCGAGGTCACGTGTTTTATTTAAGTGACCGCTGACCAAGTGCTGGTTCTCGATTGGATTGCGGGCTCATGTCAGGTTAACCTAATGAAAACAGAGCCGGGTTGTTCGGAAGCCTGTTAACTCTAATACAGGTTTAAAAGAATACCAAATTATAACTGTTTTTTCTCTACATTTTTTTTGTTTACAGCTTTGTTTTGTGTATCGGTTTTTTGATTATTAAACTCAAAATAGAAGGCCAAACAATATACAGAAAACCTCACCACAAAGTTACAAAACTCAAATCAAAATTCAACCTTATCCTGGGTTAGCCTAATCGTGCTAAAGGAGCTCCGCATTTAGGGTGACCTAAATCTGTATATTAGGATCATGCACATCATGCACATTTCTTTGAGGATCACGCACATTTCACGTCTCAAATATACACCTTTTGCCCTTCATTACCAGGAAATAAATATTAATTAGTGTCAAAAAATCAGTCATTACAATGAATGTGTAATCATTGTAGAGAAATAAACAAACGTTTTAATTTTTGCGTGATCAATTAGGAGTTTTACATAGAGAAGAACATTCATTAAGGCCCATGTATAGGTTCAATGTAATGGAAATAACAAACTTTTAAGAGAATAACCAAACATTGCTCCAACTTAATGTCATGAACGAGAAAAAAAAATCATTAACAACAAAGGTACAGTGTAACATGTATTTAAAACTGTTATGAAACAAGCTTGTTCTTCATCCCTTAATATGCTCTCCGTTTAGACATCGTGGTATGTAGGTTTGCATAAACCTAAACCACTGAGCACATTTTGCAACTGTTATTGTGTTTGTATTTCTTCTCCCTACTCTGAAAAGAATTTGTTGACGGTACTCTCCCAGAGGAATCCCCTGCCGTCTTGCCTCTTCCCGATCATTTAATGTAATATTTGAATTGAGAAAACTCATTCAAATGAAAATTTAAACTAATTTTCTTTGTTGGCAAAGTAATTTCAAAAACTCGTGCTTCAGGTTTCATGAGGTTTCCAAATGCTCGAAAACAATAAAGCCACTCGGCCTGCGGCCTCGTGATTTCAAATGTTTCTAGCGTTTTGAAACCTGCTGAAACCCTTGCACTCGTTTTTGAAATATTACTTGAAACTCCAGGATAAGTCAACTCTTGTGAACATAATGCACTTTACAATAACATTTAAAACAGCGGGTGCTGTTTTTGTTGTATTTGGCACCTTGAAACTTCAGTCGAAATTTTCTCAAAAACGCTTTTTTATAGATTTTTTTTTTTAATTTGTCATCATTAAGGCAACTATGTAAAGTCCAAGATCCCGACGTTGTCTTTCCAAAGTTAGCCCTGTTGGCAAGTTATTCGGTCTTATGTAAAATGGGGTATGGTGTCATTTCGTTGCTATGGTAACTCAGATCCTCGCGAAATGTAGCACATTTGAAACTTTCATCTTTCTCTAGCACACCAGCAACATTCGAATCTCTGTTGGTGTGATAATAATGGTGGTCTAGTCGCTCAAAGTTGAACGGCATCGTTTCTCAAAAGAACCCGATAGAGCCACATTAAGATCCCAAATAACTTAAACAGGACACTTTACAGCATTAATCCCTGTACATGTGTAATTTCTTACGTTCCGCTTGCCTCACTGTGTGTCGCCAGCGCACCGTGTTTAAATTATTAGTACATTGCACTGCATTGCATTACATTCTGTATTGTATTGTATTGAATTCTATTGAATTTTATTGAGAAATATCTGTTTTAAACTCGTCGCCCATGTACCCTGGCCATGTTAAAATCAAAGTGTTACTAGTCATTACCGCTGACTCTGCAGCAAAAATTACTTCAATGTACCAGTTGTGCAGACGGTATCCGTCTAATATGAAATGTTTAACCGTAAGAATGTTGTTGAAGATTAAGTTAAACAAATTTTAATTGTAATTTTTTTAACAACTTATCAAGGTAAACCGCACGCTTCAGAAGCTAGCTGATACTTGCACAGAGAACAACGAGTACTTGAAAAAGCTTGCAGACCAGACTGAAGACTTCGCTGTACAGCTTATTGATCAGGTAACTGCCAAAGAGGAGGTGGTTATACGGGATTTACCTGAGCACGTTGATCGCTATGCCTCAATGCTTAGCGGCATGACTGATGATGCGATCGTCCACTCGCAAAAAAAAGTAAGTATACTTTCTTACTTAGTACATTCCTCTCACTTAATTCCATCTTCTAACATTGAACACTGTTGTTAGACGACCATCGTACCACAGTCAGGTACAATTGATTGTATTGTATTATTATTTTTTTAACAATTCAATCTTACATGGCAGTCCTTGCACTCAAAATTCCCAAAACACTTAGAAACGATTCACTTTTAATTCCTAATATAAAAGTGAACTCTTTTCGGCTCTTTCCTAAAAAGTAACACTCAATCATATTTGAAGGAAAAATCTAAACTAATCTTGGTTAGGTCGTCCTGACACCACTGTGAATATGAACAACTAAGTGACACAATATAACTGTACTTTTTATTGCATAATTTTTGGATCGGTCCTAATCAGTTCAATAAGTTATTTTTCCATTTTCACAGATTCCTGACATTGTAATTTATATTCCGATTCCAATCGCCCCAAGTACAAATTATAACGCAAGAAGTGGAAAATAGAGTAAATATCCAGGGAAGATCGAATTTCAAAACGATTGTAATTAGCAAAATGAAGAATTTATGTCATCCATTGCTGTAGAACCGTTTATTTGTGATCTTTACTTGCAGTTTGTTGCCCACCCATTATTGCACAAGAGGCTGAACATGAGGTGGAACCTTGGTTTGCTTGATGTTTTAAAGCCCCGTGGAAGGTTTCGAAGCCTTCTGTTTTTGCTGATTCTGATAGATACAGTTTTAACTCCACTTCTGCTTCCAGTCATTGGATACGCTTCATACAGAGACCAAAAGAAGGTATTCAGATACTTTAGGTCTAACACAAAGGAAGTCAGTATCGTTTTAATTCTGTTTTGGTTTTTTGTCAGAGGCGAAAAGTTCTGGATAAAAAAACAGAAAACAGAGAACTTAAACCCTTGAATGATCGAAAATCGGACCTACACCAGGATATATTAGGTAAAAGTCAGAGGTAACCTCTTTGTCAGTTTCCATAACTGTGCTACTGATCGACCGACCGACCGATCGACCGACAACCTACTAATCTACCGAAGGACAAATGGACTAAACATTATACTAATTATTTTATTAATGCTTTATGACAAGAACCAGATATTTTGGAATTGAATTACTTCTTATGACATAAAAAATAATAATAGCTTTTTTTTATTTCTTAACACCGGCGAAAGATAAAAGATTTTTTATAGACACATAAAAAACTTACCTTTAAACTGAAATACTATTTACACGAAAATTACACATTTACCAAGTGCATGAATAATTACATGCCAGTTGAGAGAGTTGCATATAGTTATCTTAACAGATCAAAATATTAACGAGCGAGATTAACGTCGAAACCTCGGGATTGTTTTTCTTTAACAGACAAATACCTCAGTTACTTTAACACGCCTCTGGTCATATTCGTCAAAGACAAGCTCAGTCAGGTGGTTTTCATTGCTATTCACGTACGTGTTTGCATCCTGGCTTCAACTGTTTTTCCAAGGCTTGAGGAATACTTGATACTTGTTTTCTTCAGCGGAATGGTCCTTAACGAGTGTCAACAATATAAAGCATCACCGTTAAAATACTTCAAGTAAGATATGCCAATTTTATTTTGAATATTGACAGCTTGTTACCTTCTTGGTTTCTAATTATTATTCAGATATAACTTTTTGGTATTTAGAATTTTATCTGTCTAGACATAAATGAAATAGAAACTGGAAATAACACTGAATGGTTTAGTGGGTTTATTGGTTCACAATTTTCAATTAAAAGTGCAGGTACGATACAGGCGCGGAAATGTTTTCCAGAATTAGGGTGCGTTCCTTTGGGGTGATCAGGATCAGGATCAGTGATATAAGATCTGTCTGGATCATGGTGTATCAAAGGAACCAGTCAATCCATGGCCAGAGTGACGGATTCGTTGGTTCCTTTGATGCACCATGATCCAGACAGATCTTGCATCACTGATCCCTATCGAGATCACCATAAAGGAACGCACTTTTAGATCCCGATAGAATGTTTTCGTTGAAATCATGAAAATCGCGCAATCTTTCACTTTGGCGTTCTTCTCAACTGAAATAAATCATAACAAAGTTGTGACATTTTCACAATTGTATTTCTCCTTTTCTCCTTAGTGTTACTTTCGATTGAAAAAATATATCAAACACCTGTTTGACCACATTTCAGAACAACTCAAAGTTTGTCTTTTCTCATCTTGGTGGTCAATCCGGCATAGTGTTTTGTGTTTCGAATTAGTCTTGATCATGTGTAATAACCAACGTTATGATATGGCGTATTTGATCAGCACTAAGAGGCGTAGGAAACTGCTGATCTCAATTTGTGAAACTGAAAATATGGGAACCACAATACTTAGACTCAACTGGAGTTTGACAATTTACTACAACAAGAAAAAAAAACTGTTATTCTATTAAAATTAACATTTTATCTACACAATTTGCTTCCTGTTAGGGACATGTGGAATTACATTGATGTTTTTACCCTTGTCATCTACCTCCTGATCGTGATCCTGCGTATAGTGACCTTTACCCGTGGTGGTGACCCTTACTACAACCGTTTGCTGGAAGTTGCTAACTACTGTTATGGCGCCAACACGATGCTTTTGGTCTTGCGCTTCTCCAGCGTCTTAGAGCTCAACGCAGTTGTGGGTCCTTTACAGCTGGCATTGTTTCGAATGCTCATTGACCTGGTGGTCATTCTTGTGCAGTTTTTCTTCGTCATCATAGCGTTCTCATTGGCCATCACAAAGAGCTACATAGCAGAAATGTCGTACATGACCTCACTTAATAACCAAACAGGAGACCTGGCTCAATACAATGCGTGAGTTTTATTCAGCTATAGTTTTGCGTTATACTGTAATAAAGCATGATAATTGTTTCACATTTAGGTTCCACGATCAGGGTTCGTTCAAGACTTTTTTGCAAAACTTTGTCCTTACTGCTTGAAGAAGCACAGTCACGGTATCTTGAGTTATTTTGATTATCGACAAAATTACAGTTAAATTGAAGGAAACCTGTAGATAATACTCTGCAAAGATAGAAAAACGAACAATGAAATGGAAAAATCTAGGCTAACATTAAATTTCAGACCGGTTAACCGTGATTGTGCTCCTTCAATACATTAAGCAATATTTGGTTTTCCCAATAAGTCTCACGGCTCGGCGTTCGAGCAAGTCACAGTAATGCCCAACCCTTTTTCGTTTAAAAAAAAAGAATTCAAAGTTAAGTAAACCAAGAGACTATGAGGTGAGAGAACATATCCCCGTGCCCTATGATAATCTTTTTAAATCTATTTTAAGCTTCGCGTCATGCTGTCAAGGTTATTTTTAGTCTAGGCGCCCGATCACGCAAGCAATGGCCAACGGTCATCAGGTTGTGTCTATCCAAATAAGAAATTGAAAATTTAGCGGGCTAAGAGAAAAAAAAATCAGTTTGTTCAGTTGAACTGCCGCACTGTTAGCACTGGAAATCATTTTCAGAGCTGGGCAGGAAAATTATACGTGCTTCTCCGAAGCCGTAAAACAGAAGTCGTGTCATTCCCCAGCATGAATAATGAATGATTATCACAAAATGCCAAGACTCGAATTTCTAACCTGCTTGAAAGTCGTTTCTCGGAAAGTGCCGAAAGGCTTGAAGCGAAAAGGATCTCTTTCGAAAGGTATTTTAAAGCGCACGACAGCTAAAATATTTGTTTCGCGTTTGTTAGAACTTTCACTCCAAAAAAAACGGTGCAAATCTTTGTTTATTTAATATCGGAAGTGCTGTGTAATATTTACTGCTGACTAGAATTGCATTCCAATAAACACGCACGAAACTCGTTTCTCGAAAAGTATTGAACGGATTAAATCGAAAAACATCTCTTTGGAAAGGTTATTCAAAGCGCAGGACAGCACAATACTTGTTTCCCGTTTGTTAGAACTTTCGGTCCGAAAATCCCGGTGTAAATGTTTGCATATTTAATTTCGAAATTGCTTTGTAATTCAGGGAGGTCCACGCCGAAAAAGGTGCTTCTCTGGAACGAACTAAAACATCGTTTGGATCGGTAGAGACCCTGAGAAAGACCTATCTGGAAAGCCTTTTAAAACTGCTGGTCAGAAAAATTATCTTCTATGTGTTTATCGTGATTTTTACGTCGGAAATTAGTCTTGTCATTTCTCTGCATGACTGGTTCACAATAGCCGCTCTAGCTGCTGACAAGAATTGCATTCACAACACACTCTAAAGTCGTTTCGCGAAAAGTACTTAAACGGCCTAAACAGAAAAAAGAGATCTCTTTGGAAAGCTCTTTCAAAGCGCCAGACAGTTAGAATTATTCTTCCTCTGACCTTACGAAATGCGCTTCGAAAATCCCGACGAAAAGTTTTTTGCGTAATTGATTAACTGCTAAAATTAAACCTCAATGTTATTACGTCATTTAAATTGGCCAATCAGGTGTCTTTCCTAAAATAGCCTCTCAGCTTGACCACGCGCTAAAATTAGATTTAAAAATATTATCATGGGAAGAGGGCCATGTATGGGGGATGTGTTCTCTTAGATCATAGTCTCTTGAGTAAACTTAGTTCTGCAATGAGGTTTTTTTTTTAAAGCTTCATTGTAAGCCGCGAAAACTCTGCTATACACTTTGTACCAATTCCCAAGTACCACTCAATTCCGTCGTTTATGAATCAATCGGATGCGAGTAGATAAGTAGCACGTGTGTACAGAACATTGATTTGATCTTCAGCACTGGCACTTACTTTAATTTGCTCATGACGCATTTAAAAAAAAATTGCTCGATACTGATTGCCTAAAAAGAGTGCAGTTTTCATGTAACACTTCAAGAGTACAAATTACCATGAAGACATCCGAAGTTATTACGAAGACATTAGAAGACACTGCCTAAAAAACAAAGTGTAGACGACCTGAAAGGCGTCTTTCAAAGTTTTCTATGAAAAACAAGTGATTTTATGCTTGTACAATTTAGAATACATAAGCTTTCGTGCATTTTCAAAGGCTACAAATTGCATTCCCCTACGCAATTTCGTTAGCTTTTGAAAAATTTACTCGTGCTTATTCACTCTAAATTGTGCTCGGAATCATGTGATTACCCATACAAATCCGTCAATATATTCCTTGAAATTTGACACAAATTATTTTGTTTATCCAGTATGGATTGCGATTGCTGAAGTACATAAGACTGGATGGGAAAGTAAAAAAAATTATTTCATTCTCACACGGAAACTTGAACATGTGAAACTCTTTCCTTAAATCAAAGGCAAATCCTTTCTATTATATATTCCATGAAATTTGACACAAATTATTTTGTTTATCCAGTATGGATTGCGATTGCTGAAGTACATAAGACTGGATGGGAAAGTAAAAAAAAATATTTCATTCTCACACGGAAACTTGAACATGTGAAACTCTTTCCTTAAATCAAAGGCAAATCCTTTCTATTTTATGAAACGTTCTACAGGAACATAATCAAAACAAAGCAGCCGAGTAGAACTGTAACGTGACCAAGACGGTCTAGGAAGCCTTATGTTTTTGGCTTGGTGAATGTAAGACTCTCGTCCTTTTGCGATACAGAAGAAAAATGCATTATGTTAAACCACTTGATATCGATAGCGAATTGTACCACATTTATAAGACAAAGATAAGTGATGTTTATCAAGTATAGAAAAAAGATAGTTTCATGGCGGAGCAAATTAACAAAACAAGGGAAAGGATTTTGCCATATGTAAGCTCAGTTACAATATGGGTCGCTTGCATGCATAAAACTATTTAGAAAACAGTCCTAAGAAAGCACGCGCGCTGATTGGTTAAAAATCGTGTTTGTATAACTCGATGGAGACACAGAATTAGCGCGCACTGTTGACGTAGTGATGGCGCGAGCAAAGAGAATTTAAATTTTGATAATCAAAGTTAACAAGTTGTTTTCCTTTTTCTCGTCGTGGTGTTTTCTAAAAGAAATAGAAAACATGTACTTCGTGTTTCTATCGAGTTATACAAACACTCGTGAAAGTTTGGGAGAACTCGAAAAAGCTGTGGAAACACTCGCCTGCGGCTCGTGTTCCCATAGCATTTCTCGTTCTCCAAACTTCCACTCGTGTTTGTATAACTCGATAGAAACACGGTACATGTTTTCTAGCGGAGCTCCGGCGACCCAAAGGATCGCCAAGCGGAGCCCCATAACCATATAGGGAAAAAGAAACCCATGAATTGATTTTCTCATGGTTATCATGGGCAGCGGTATTGTTCGTGACGCGTACGCACGACGACGACGGTGGTGGTGGAGTCGCGCAACATGGCGGCCATACTCCAAATAATAGGTTAACAGAGACATGCAGCCTTGGTTTACCGTGTACTTCTTTTATTGGACATCCCCGTTATGATCAAGGTGTCTGCTGACCAGTATCACATGACCATATCGCAGGCTCAAGTGTACAGCTAATCGCGGTCACGTAAGTTTTTGAAGTTGACCGCTGACCAAGTGCTGGTTCTCGATTGGATCGCGGGCTCATGTCAGGTTAACTTGTTGAAAACAGGGCAGAATTGTTTGGAAGCCTGTTAACGCTAGCCCAGGATTAAAATTTGTTCGAATTATTATAACTTTTTCTTCTATACAAAAATTCTTTGCTTGTTTGTTTTGAGTATATGGTGATTATAAAACTCAAAACAGAAACGGAAAGTCACACAGTAAACAAAAAACCTCACCGCACGGTTACAAAACTGAAATCAACATTCTACCTTTTCCTGGGTTAGCTCAATTGGGCACTGCATCAACAACCCAAGCTACGCTTTTAGGCTGGCCTAAATCTACATATTATTTCTTAAGTGTTGCACAACTTAGCTATTTCCTGCTTGGTTATTTATTGTAGTGATAATGTTGTTGCTTACGAAATTTAGGTGTGTGTAATATTGAAATTGTAGAGTAACCTTAAGTTGTTTGTGAATGGTGTTGTTATATCTACGTGTCAAAAATTAATTCAAATCTCTGAATTGTGGTCGACAGATAATCTTTAATTAAAAATTAAATTCATTATTTATGTTAATTGTATTGTTTAATAATTATTGTCTTCATCAACACTGCTTTATTTATATTTTGCTTTTATTGTTAGGTATTGCAAACAAGGGGAAATCCAGTGGTAAGCTTATGTAATGTTTTCTATTTTAAGTATATCATGCACTCGCAAACAGTTGTATGTATGCCGTCGTGGATGTAAGGTTTTATTTATTTATTTATTTATTTATTTATTTTACAACTGGACATTTGTTTTAAGTTAAAATCATTCTAGCCTAACAAAATGTTGTAACTGACAAAGGTATAAAACAACCTACACGACATAATACACATTATTATTTATTCAAAATATTTCCCCGTTTCTGATTGGTTAAAGCCACACGCATAATTCACCATAACCAGCTGCTGTTGACCAAATTTGTAAAGAATTTTCGTCATATTGACGATGACATCAAAATGACGTCAAAAGTGCAGCCCGCTGCAGATTAATGAACCGTTGACCAAGAAAACCTTGTGACGAGATTGTGTTTTTTTTTAGCGAGCAGAAACGGCGAAATTTGTTTAAAAACGGGGAAATATTTTGAGTGAATAATAAAGCAATTATTGAATTCGGCTTTCGTAGAATATGAAGAATTCTGCCGATCTCTGAGGGTGTTACACAGTTCTCCATATTCTTCTCAGCCTCATTCAATAATTGCTAAATATTTTGCTGCTTATCCCTCTTGTTCTGTACGTTTGCATCGTCTGTTCTGAATTGACAACCCGCTTCGCATTCATGAACATTCTGTACCATTTCGTAACAACTTAATTGAAATGCTAAACAGCTAGTGCTTTGCCTTCAGTGAACTTGTTACGTTGCTGCCATGCTACAAAATAATAGCTGGGTCAATTGGGTAATAAACATTACTAGAAAATTGAATTTGTATTAATTTCACTTACCACTGATCAAACTTAAGACAACTGAACAGACTAAAATCTAGAATTATATCGTCATAAACATTAACACAGAGGCAGTACATATGTAATACTATATAAACTCAATTTCTATCTTCAACTTACGGTTATCAATTATTGTATACGGTACATACAGGTACGTGAAAGTGTTATTCACCGAAATTTTCATTTTTGTTACTTCCAGCTTGCTGAAAACCTCCTGGCAGCTCGTCTTGTCTGTGTTCGGTCAATCGGACGTACAGAAATTGGAATCTCACACCAGTTTTACCACGAACGTCGTGGCAACTTTATATTTGATATTCTTGGTTTTGTCCGTTATAATGCTGATCAACATGTTAGTGGCTTTACTCAACCACACATACGACAACGTCAAGGTAGGATCAAATCATAGCAACCATAATTTCCTCTCATTATTAGACAGACACGAGTTTTTACTGGAAATGTATACCACCTGTAAAATTCATACGAATTGACATCTTGGACCACGGTGGCATATTTTCCATATCCTAACTAGTGAGGATATCGATGACTTCATTTCACGCCATTGCACTGCACGGCTGTCAAACTTTGCCAAACGGTGATCAGAAAGATGGCGAGCAATAAGGAAGCTAAATTGATCGAAGTAAACACAAAATCGTTTAATAAGGAGTGCAAAACTGCCAGTCAACATTCGGCTTATGATTTTGATTCACTTCTGTAGTTTTTTGACGTATATATTAGAAAGAACGTGGCAAAATATCTCACTGGATGGATATTGTTTTTCCCAATCGAACATAAAATTCATTCATAGATATCTTAACGATACTGTGTAACACAGGGGGGAATCTAGAGGGAGGGTACAGGGGTGTGCCTCCCCCCTCCTCCTCCCTCCTCCCCCTGAGATGAAGTCTCTTCTTCTACTGTTTTGCCATTGTACTAAGCTACATGCGTGTATTTGTATACCACCGACCTAATCCTTGGAGCTGACAGTAGTAAAATAATTGCATATGCAAAGCGTAAAATTTCAAAACTATTTAACTAAATTTTCTCAGACTGCTACAATATCAATGGAGAAAGCAATTACTAAGCAATCTTAATTCCCATCGTTTTTCTTAGACCAATGCAGAAGTCGAATGGAAATTTGCCCGTGCGGTTGTTGAAAATCAGTACAGGAATCTGCATTCAACCGTCGTACCGTTTAACCTGCTTTCTGTTCCGCTTGAACTATTGTACTGCAAAGTTAAAGGCGATTCTCGAAAAGAGGTAATAAGAAACTTTATTTTTTGATTTTATGTTTGTTTTGTTTTTTGTACTTTATTGACCATACAAAAATGCATTGACAGATGGAGGCACTATACAAAAAAGTGTACTACTGCTTCTTACTGTTAACTATATTTCTTCTGTATATTATACAATGTAGATATCTGCATATCTCAAACTACCCAAAAAAGAAGACGTGTTTATTATATAAACACCAGTGAAATACCAAGTGAGCTTTCCCGCGAAAACTTCATATCTTCACACGTGAAGATAACATGTTAACTTCACAGGTGAAGAGATCACCGTCGTTATGGTTACATAATAAATCGCGCCTTTTCCACAGGAGTTTATCCGGTGTTTATATAATAAACAGAATATTACATGCCCGCTTGTGGATATGAATTTTATCTTCTCGTGTTCGACTCGATATCTCACGAGTGAGCGCAGCTCACTCGTGAGATATCGAGTTGAACACTCGAAGATAAAATTCATATCCACGCGCGGTCATGTAATATCCTCTATATATTGTACCAGGATAACCTACAATGTTTACCTATTTCTCTTCTTATTATAGTTAAAACACACCTATACAGCCGATACCTTAGATTATTTTATATCCTCAAGACAGTATTTATGCTCATCTTTCGGGTTAAATTCTTTTAAGGAAATGGATTTCTCAGTTAGCTTATTTGAATGTAATTAATGATGCATAAAGAGTATAATACAGTTAAATTTTCTCTTTACTTTCTTCTCGTAAGAGTTGCTGAATACCCCAGACAATATTTCTTTTGTTGTTGTCTTCGTGAAAGTGCATTTAATAAATGTACGGTCCGGATGGAGTCATTTAGTCCGCAGTACAGACATTCTTTATTATCATTGTTAACACCAAACTCGAGTTGTTCTCTTTTTGTTACTATTATTTTATGTATGAACTTGAAGTGAACCCTCTGAGTTTATTTTCTTTGCAAACATTTTTAGTGACTTGAAGATATTTGACCAGGCACGCTCATTTAATGAGAGACTCTCGCTCCACTAAGTAGGACCAGAATGATTGACCATGTGGGTTTTGTTTTTCAGTAATTTGTAAAAATCTCTTGACCTACCTTTACCCAGATGAATTTCCACATTATCTTTGAATTGAGACATTTCTTTATCGCCTGTGAAGAATATTGGAGTTGCATTGTCTTTTGCATTTGTCAATAAACGAGTTGTTATGGCGCTTATTACTTTCTGGTAGTGAAGAAAATTGATCTGACATCCGAATTTATTAGAAAATTCCTTTAAAGTTAAGAATTTTCTGTTTTCATTGGGAAGATTATTAATGAAAACGACTCCTCTTTTAAACCATCCATAAAAATACGCTGGCTTCCCTCTAGCTGAAACGTCTTTATTGTTGAATAAAACTATATTCTTTGATTGGTCATATCCATGAAGAGATAAATAGTTTTTTTTATTATTGAACTGGTAATTTGTCAGTGCCTTACATCGTAATTACACCTGAATAGCAAATATAATCCGCCCATTTTTCTGAAGTAGTGGGCTGGAACTGTACACCAATTTTTCTTCCCTTCGGACAGTATCCTAGGAATCCAATCAAGTTTGGGTGATTGTGATTTAAACATTAGACCCTTGTCAGTCATGCGTAATCCTCCTTTATATAATAGCCCAAGTCATTCCCGCATTTTGATTGGTTCTTGCCTATGATCTATTAGAGGACAGATGGACGATTGACGTCATCATTATAAAGTTTTTCCCTTTGACTTTTTTTCTTTTAAAAAATGGCGGAAACCTTTGAAAATTTAGAGGATGTTTTACCCGACTGGAAGCAGGATGACACGGAAGAAAGTCTCGCCCAGGCAGTGAACTTGTATGAGAAGCAAGAAGAACAAAAGAAACGTTTCTTTGTGGAGTAAGAAGTAACGAAAGAGACGTCGCGACACCGCTTGTTGAAATGTCCACGACGGAATTAGACCGAAACCTGGCAAGATTTAATATCGACGCTAGAACACAAAAAGGTGAAAAGTACAGCCGTTCAGCTCTTCTTGGCTTTCGCAATTCAATTGAACGACACCTAAACAACAATGGCGTCACTGACACTGAAAAAATAAAAAAAATGAAGTCTTTTAAAAGAGTAACAAAATTCTCGACGCCAAGCTCAGAATCAACCGCCGCGCTGGCAAAGAAAATGTTCAACATAAACCAGTTATTGAAGCGACTGACCTTGTAAAAATTCGAGCCAGCATGACAACTCCAGCCGGACTGCTGGGAAGAACTTGGTTTTTTACATTTCCCTTTACTGGTGCAGACGTGGAAGAGAGGGCCAGCGAGATCTTCGCCGCGACAGTTTCAAATTTACGCACGATGCCAATGGCCGCAAATACTGTACGCAGTCATGACCCACGAAGAAGCTACAAAAAACCATCCCGGTGGTGAAAACAGCAAGCCCTCGACTGAGCGAGAAACAAGGCTTTATAGCACTGGAGCAGATGATGATGCCTTTGCCAGTCTGAAGTTGTTTGTAGCAAAACTAAACCCATCTTGCACAGCGTTTTTCCAGTATCCAAAACCAAGCGTGATGAAGGAAGACACCGTTTGGTACGAAAACAGACCACCTGGTGTTAACAAGTTGGGTGAGAAAAAGAAAGTTGTCTCTGTTGGAGCAGAGCTCTCTCAGATATACACCAAACATTCCGTCCGGGCGTCTGCGATTACTTTGCTTTCCAATGCGAATGTTCCTGACCGCCACATAATGTTCGTTTCAGGGCACAGCAGCGAGCACAGTCTCGCACACTACAGCTCAAGGCCATCCGTAACACAGCTGGAAAGTGTTTCCGACATCATTTCAAATGCAGTGGAGGATAACCAACCTCAGAGCACAGAAATTTCCACCATAACCGAAGCTCCACGCATCCAAAGCTCCAACCGAATGGCTTCCAACGTCTCCATGTCAACGGCTACCGCAAGTTTCCCCAGCGGCTGTTTTAACGCGTGCAATTTTCAGGGAAACGTCCAGGTCTTTTTCGGCTCCCAGAGCCGCTTCGATGAGAAAATCTGAGTTGCTATTTTTAGTACTTTGTGCTAGATTTGTACATTTTGCAGTACAATTGCTGCTTTCCCTCTGATTTTTTATTCCACGGCAAGTGACAGTCGATTCAAGTTTGACAGTCGCGTGATTTCCCTAAACCAATCACAACACTTTGTCAAAGCATAGCAACCAATGAGATTCCCTCATTTCGTTTTGATAATGATGGCGTCAAATTGCAATTTTGGTGTTTGTCAAAATGGGGAAAGGCCCCACCTTTCGAGTTACGTGAAATGATTTTGAAATAAACCAGCTTTTACGCGTGCGAAGTTTTTATACTCTTTATTATATAAAACAAATAGATTCCATGTTGCCGTGCGTCTGATTCAGTAATAGATCACGGAAGACGTCGAAATGTGGTAAGAACATCAGTGGTACACTCGGCTACCCCTTGTGTACCACGTTTTTGTTCTTACCACATTTTGACGTCATATGTGATCATTACTGAACAGACGCACGGCAACGTGGAATCTATTTGTTAATTATAACTGACTTGGTATAGTCCTGATCTTTTTGTTTTGTCTTTCTTGTTTCTCTTAGGAAATTCAAAGCGTTTGGTTTTAACCGAGTCTTCGATTCCTGTAGGGACAGGGAGAATTTAATGCGGAATAAATTAGCTGAGATATATCCCGAGGGTTTGATTATCATAACTTTTCCTAAAAGTTATGAAAGGAGAAATCCACATATCTAGTTTTGTTTGTACTACTTTCAGGTTT
>JAHPZR010029040.1:0-11006 GCA_019787425.1 Platygyra sinensis | reverse complement strand
AAAACCTGAAAGTAGTACAAACAAAACTAGATATGTGGATTTCTCCTTTCATAACTTTTAGGAAAAGTTATGATAATCAAAACCCTCGGGATATATCTCAGCTAATTTATTCCGCATTAAATTCTCCCTGTCCCTACAGGAATCGAAGACTCGGTTAAAACCAAACGCTTTGAATTTCCTAAGAGAAACAAGAAAGACAAAACAAAAAGATCAGGACTATACCAAGTCAGTTATAATTAACAAATAGATTCCACGTTGCCGTGCGTCTGTTCAGTAATGATCACATATGACGTCAAAATGTGGTAAGAACAAAAACGTGGTACACAAGGGGTAGCCGAGTGTACCACTGATGTTCTTACCACATTTCGACGTCTTCCGTGATCTATTACTGAATCAGACGCACGGCAACATGGAATCTATTTGTTTTATATAATAAAGAGTATAAAAAACTTCGCACGCGTAAAAGCTGGTTTATTTCAAAATCATTTCACGTAACTCGAAAGGTGGGGCCTTTCCCCATTTTGACAAACACCAAAATTGCAATTTGACGCCATCATTATCAAAACGAAATGAGGGAATCTCATTGGTTGCTATGCTTTGACAAAGTGTTGTGATTGGTTTAGGGAATCACGCGACTGTCAAACTTGAATCGACTGTCACTTGCCGTGGAATAAAAAATCAGAGGGAAAGCAGCAATTGTACTGCAAAATGTACAAATCTAGCACAAAGTACTAAAAATAGCAACTCAGATTTTCTCATCGAAGCGGCTCTGGGAGCCGAAAAAGACCTGGACGTTTCCCTGAAAATTGCACGCGTTAAAACAGCCGCTGGGGAAACTTGCGGTAGCCGTTGACATGGAGACGTTGGAAGCCATTCGGTTGGAGCTTTGGATGCGTGGAGCTTCGGTTATGGTGGAAATTTCTGTGCTCTGAGGTTGGTTATCCTCCACTGCATTTGAAATGATGTCGGAAACACTTTCCAGCTGTGTTACGGATGGCCTTGAGCTGTAGTGTGCGAGACTGTGCTCGCTGCTGTGCCCTGAAACGAACATTATGTGGCGGTCAGGAACATTCGCATTGGAAAGCAAAGTAATCGCAGACGCCCGGACGGAATGTTTGGTGTATATCTGAGAGAGCTCTGCTCCAACAGAGACACTTTCTTTTTCTCACCCAACTTGTTAACACCAGGTGGTCTGTTTTCGTACCAAACGGTGTCTTCCTTCATCACGCTTGGTTTTGGATACTGGAAAAACGCTGTGCAAGATGGGTTTAGTTTTGCTACAAACAACTTCAGACTGGCAAAGGCATCATCATCTGCTCCAGTGCTATAAAGCCTTGTTTCTCGCTCAGTCGAGGGCTTGCTGTTTTCACCACCGGGATGGTTTTTTGTAGCTTCTTCGTGGGTCATGACTGCGTACAGTATTTGCGGCCATTGGCATCGTGCGTAAATTTGAAACTGTCGCGGCGAAGATCTCGCTGGCCCTCTCTTCCACGTCTGCACCAGTAAAGGGAAATGTAAAAAACCAAGTTCTTCCCAGCAGTCCGGCTGGAGTTGTCATGCTGGCTCGAATTTTTACAAGGTCAGTCGCTTCAATAACTGGTTTATGTTGAACATTTTCTTTGCCAGCGCGGCGGTTGATTCTGAGCTTGGCGTCGAGAATTTTGTTACTCTTTTAAAAGACTTCATTTTTTTTATTTTTTCAGTGTCAGTGACGCCATTGTTGTTTAGGTGTCGTTCAATTGAATTGCGAAAGCCAAGAAGAGCTGAACGGCTGTACTTTTCACCTTTTTGTGTTCTAGCGTCGATATTAAATCTTGCCAGGTTTCGGTCTAATTCCGTCGTGGACATTTCAACAAGCGGTGTCGCGACGTCTCTTTCGTTACTTCTTACTCCACAAAGAAACGTTTCTTTTGTTCTTCTTGCTTCTCATACAAGTTCACTGCCTGGGCGAGACTTTCTTCCGTGTCATCCTGCTTCCAGTCGGGTAAAACATCCTCTAAATTTTCAAAGGTTTCCGCCATTTTTTAAAAGAAAAAAAGTCAAAGGGAAAAACTTTATAATGATGACGTCAATCGTCCATCTGTCCTCTAATAGATCATAGGCAAGAACCAATCAAAATGCGGGAATGACTTGGGCTATTATATAAAGGAGGATTACGCATGACTGACAAGGGTCTAATGTTTAAATCACAATCACCCAAACTTGATTGGATTCCTAGGATACTGTCCGAAGGGAAGAAAAATTGGTGTACAGTTCCAGCCCACTACTTCAGAAAAATGGGCGGATTATATTTGCTATTCAGGTGTAATTACGATGTAAGGCACTGACAAATTACCAGTTCAATAATAAAAAAAACTATTTATCTCTTCATGGATATGACCAATCAAAGAATATAGTTTTATTCAACAATAAAGACGTTTCAGCTAGAGGGAAGCCAGCGTATTTTTATGGATGGTTTAAAAGAGGAGTCGTTTTCATTAATAATCTTCCCAATGAAAACAGAAAATTCTTAACTTTAAAGGAATTTTCTAATAAATTCGGATGTCAGATCAATTTTCTTCACTACCAGAAAGTAATAAGCGCCATAACAACTCGTTTATTGACAAATGCAAAAGACAATGCAACTCCAATATTCTTCACAGGCGATAAAGAAATGTCTCAATTCAAAGATAATGTGGAAATTCATCTGGGTAAAGGTAGGTCAAGAGATTTTTACAAATTACTGAAAAACAAAACCCACATGGTCAATCATTCTGGTCCTACTTAGTGGAGCGAGAGTCTCTCATTAAATGAGCGTGCCTGGTCAAATATCTTCAAGTCACTAAAAATGTTTGCAAAGAAAATAAACTCAGAGGGTTCACTTCAAGTTCATACATAAAATAATAGTAACAAAAGAGAACAACTCGAGTTTGGTGTTAACAATGATAATAAAGAATGTCTGTACTGCGGACTAAATGACTCCATCCGGACCGTACATTTATTAAATGCACTTTCACGAAGACAACAACAAAAGAAATATTGTCTGGGGTATTCAGCAACTCTTACGAGAAGAAAGTAAAGAGAAAATTTAACTGTATTATACTCTTTATGCATCATTAATTACATTCAAATAAGCTAACTGAGAAATCCATTTCCTTAAAAGAATTTAACCCGAAAGATGAGCATAAATACTGTCTTGAGGATATAAAATAATCTAAGGTATCGGCTGTATAGGTGTGTTTTAACTATAATAAGAAGAGAAATAGGTAAACATTGTAGGTTATCCTGGTACAATATATAGAGGATATTACATGACCGCGCGTGGATATGAATTTTATCTTCGAGTGTTCAACTCGATATCTCACGAGTGAGCTGCGCTCACTCGTGAGATATCGAGTCGAACACGAGAAGATAAAATTCATATCCACAAGCGGGCATGTAATATTCTGTTTATTATATAAACACCGGATAAACTCCTGTGGAAAAGGCGCGATTTATTATGTAACCATAACGACGGTGATCTCTTCACCTGTGAAGTTAACATGTTATCTTCACGTGTGAAGATATGAAGTTTTCGCGGGAAAGCTCACTTGGTATTTCACTGGTGTTTATATAATAAACACGTCTTCTTTTTTTGGGTAGTTTGAGATATGCAGATATCTACATTGTATAATATACAGAAGAAATATAGTTAACAGTAAGAAGCAGTAGTACACTTTTTTGTATAGTGCCTCCATCTGTCAATGCATTTTTGTATGGTCAATAAAGTACAAAAAACAAAACAAACATAAAATCAAAAAATAAAGTTTCTTATTACCTCTTTTCGAGAATCGCCTTTAACTTTGCAGTACAATAGTTCAAGCGGAACAGAAAGCAGGTTAAACGGTACGACGGTTGAATGCAGATTCCTGTACTGATTTTCAACAACCGCACGGGCAAATTTCCATTCGACTTCTGCATTGGTCTAAGAAAAACGATGGGAATTAAGATTGCTTAGTAATTGCTTTCTCCATTGATATTGTAGCAGTCTGAGAAAATTTAGTTAAATAGTTTTGAAATTTTACGCTTTGCATATGCAATTATTTTACTACTGTCAGCTCCAAGGATTAGGTCGGTGGTATACAAATACACGCATGTAGCTTAGTACAATGGCAAAACAGTAGAAGAAGAGACTTCATCTCAGGGGGAGGAGGGAGGAGGGAGGAGGGGGGAGGCACACCCTGTACCCTCCCTCTAGATTCCCCCCTGTGTTACACAGTATCGTTAAGATATCTATGAATGAATTTTATGTTCGATTGGGAAAAACAATATCCATCCAGTGAGATATTTTGCCACGTTCTTTCTAATATATACGTCAAAAAACTACAGAAGTGAATCAAAATCATAAGCCGAATGTTGACTGGCAGTTTTGCACTCCTTATTAAACGATTTTGTGTTTACTTCGATCAATTTAGCTTCCTTATTGCTCGCCATCTTTCTGATCACCGTTTGGCAAAGTTTGACAGCCGTGCAGTGCAATGGCGTGAAATGAAGTCATCGATATCCTCACTAGTTAGGATATGGAAAATATGCCACCGTGGTCCAAGATGTCAATTCGTATGATTTTTACAGGTGGTATACATTTCCAGTAAAAACTCGTGTCTGTCTAATAATGAGAGGAAATTATGGTTGCTATGATTTGATCCTACCTTGACGTTGTCGTATGTGTGGTTGAGTAAAGCCACTAACATGTTGATCAGCATTATAACGGACAAAACCAAGAATATCAAATATAAAGTTGCCACGACGTTCGTGGTAAAACTGGTGTGAGATTCCAATTTCTGTACGTCCGATTGACCGAACACAGACAAGACGAGCTGCCAGGAGGTTTTCAGCAAGCTGGAAGTAACAAAAATGAAAATTTCGGTGAATAACACTTTCACGTACCTGTATGTACCGTATACAATAATTGATAACCGTAAGTTGAAGATAGAAATTGAGTTTATATAGTATTACATATGTACTGCCTCTGTGTTAATGTTTATGACGATATAATTCTAGATTTTAGTCTGTTCAGTTGTCTTAAGTTTGATCAGTGGTAAGTGAAATTAATACAAATTCAATTTTCTAGTAATGTTTATTACCCAATTGACCCAGCTATTATTTTGTAGCATGGCAGCAACGTAACAAGTTCACTGAAGGCAAAGCACTAGCTGTTTAGCATTTCAATTAAGTTGTTACGAAATGGTACAGAATGTTCATGAATGCGAAGCGGGTTGTCAATTCAGAACAGACGATGCAAACGTACAGAACAAGAGGGATAAGCAGCAAAATATTTAGCAATTATTGAATGAGGCTGAGAAGAATATGGAGAACTGTGTAACACCCTCAGAGATCGGCAGAATTCTTCATATTCTACGAAAGCCGAATTCAATAATTGCTTTATTATTCACTCAAAATATTTCCCCGTTTTTAAACAAATTTCGCCGTTTCTGCTCGCTAAAAAAAAACACAATCTCGTCACAAGGTTTTCTTGGTCAACGGTTCATTAATCTGCAGCGGGCTGCACTTTTGACGTCATTTTGATGTCATCGTCAATATGACGAAAATTCTTTACAAATTTGGTCAACAGCAGCTGGTTATGGTGAATTATGCGTGTGGCTTTAACCAATCAGAAACGGGGAAATATTTTGAATAAATAATAATGTGTATTATGTCGTGTAGGTTGTTTTATACCTTTGTCAGTTACAACATTTTGTTAGGCTAGAATGATTTTAACTTAAAACAAATGTCCAGTTGTAAAATAAATAAATAAATAAATAAATAAATAAAACCTTACATCCACGACGGCATACATACAACTGTTTGCGAGTGCATGATATACTTAAAATAGAAAACATTACATAAGCTTACCACTGGATTTCCCCTTGTTTGCAATACCTAACAATAAAAGCAAAATATAAATAAAGCAGTGTTGATGAAGACAATAATTATTAAACAATACAATTAACATAAATAATGAATTTAATTTTTAATTAAAGATTATCTGTCGACCACAATTCAGAGATTTGAATTAATTTTTGACACGTAGATATAACAACACCATTCACAAACAACTTAAGGTTACTCTACAATTTCAATATTACACACACCTAAATTTCGTAAGCAACAACATTATCACTACAATAAATAACCAAGCAGGAAATAGCTAAGTTGTGCAACACTTAAGAAATAATATGTAGATTTAGGCCAGCCTAAAAGCGTAGCTTGGGTTGTTGATGCAGTGCCCAATTGAGCTAACCCAGGAAAAGGTAGAATGTTGATTTCAGTTTTGTAACCGTGCGGTGAGGTTTTTTGTTTACTGTGTGACTTTCCGTTTCTGTTTTGAGTTTTATAATCACCATATACTCAAACAAACAAGCAAAGAATTTTTGTATAGAAGAAAAAGTTATAATAATTCGAACAAATTTTAATCCTGGGCTAGCGTTAACAGGCTTCCAAACAATTCTGCCCTGTTTTCAACAAGTTAACCTGACATGAGCCCGCGATCCAATCGAGAACCAGCACTTGGTCAGCGGTCAACTTCAAAAACTTACGTGACCGCGATTAGCTGTACACTTGAGCCTGCGATATGGTCATGTGATACTGGTCAGCAGACACCTTGATCATAACGGGGATGTCCAATAAAAGAAGTACACGGTAAACCAAGGCTGCATGTCTCTGTTAACCTATTATTTGGAGTATGGCCGCCATGTTGCGCGACTCCACCACCACCGTCGTCGTCGTGCGTACGCGTCACGAACAATACCGCTGCCCATGATAACCATGAGAAAATCAATTCATGGGTTTCTTTTTCCCTATATGGTTATGGGGCTCCGCTTGGCGATCCTTTGGGTCGCCGGAGCTCCGCTAGAAAACATGTACCGTGTTTCTATCGAGTTATACAAACACGAGTGGAAGTTTGGGAGAACGAGAAATGCTATGGGAACACGAGCCGCAGGCGAGTGTTTCCACAGCTTTTTCGAGTTCTCCCAAACTTTCACGAGTGTTTGTATAACTCGATAGAAACACGAAGTACATGTTTTCTATTTCTTTTAGAAAACACCACGACGAGAAAAAGGAAAACAACTTGTTAACTTTGATTATCAAAATTTAAATTCTCTTTGCTCGCGCCATCACTACGTCAACAGTGCGCGCTAATTCTGTGTCTCCATCGAGTTATACAAACACGATTTTTAACCAATCAGCGCGCGTGCTTTCTTAGGACTGTTTTCTAAATAGTTTTATGCATGCAAGCGACCCATATTGTAACTGAGCTTACATATGGCAAAATCCTTTCCCTTGTTTTGTTAATTTGCTCCGCCATGAAACTATCTTTTTTCTATACTTGATAAACATCACTTATCTTTGTCTTATAAATGTGGTACAATTCGCTATCGATATCAAGTGGTTTAACATAATGCATTTTTCTTCTGTATCGCAAAAGGACGAGAGTCTTACATTCACCAAGCCAAAAACATAAGGCTTCCTAGACCGTCTTGGTCACGTTACAGTTCTACTCGGCTGCTTTGTTTTGATTATGTTCCTGTAGAACGTTTCATAAAATAGAAAGGATTTGCCTTTGATTTAAGGAAAGAGTTTCACATGTTCAAGTTTCCGTGTGAGAATGAAATATTTTTTTTACTTTCCCATCCAGTCTTATGTACTTCAGCAATCGCAATCCATACTGGATAAACAAAATAATTTGTGTCAAATTTCATGGAATATATAATAGAAAGGATTTGCCTTTGATTTAAGGAAAGAGTTTCACATGTTCAAGTTTCCGTGTGAGAATGAAATAATTTTTTTTACTTTCCCATCCAGTCTTATGTACTTCAGCAATCGCAATCCATACTGGATAAACAAAATAATTTGTGTCAAATTTCAAGGAATATATTGACGGATTTGTATGGGTAATCACATGATTCCGAGCACAATTTAGAGTGAATAAGCACGAGTAAATTTTTCAAAAGCTAACGAAATTGCGTAGGGGAATGCAATTTGTAGCCTTTGAAAATGCACGAAAGCTTATGTATTCTAAATTGTACAAGCATAAAATCACTTGTTTTTCATAGAAAACTTTGAAAGATGCCTTTCAGGTCGTCTACACTTTGTTTTTTAGGCAGTGTCTTCTAATGTCTTCGTAATAACTTCGGATGTCTTCATGGTAATTTGTACTCTTGAAGTGTTACATGAAAACTGCACTCTTTTTAGGCAATCAGTATCGAGCAATTTTTTTTTAAATGCGTCATGAGCAAATTAAAGTAAGTGCCAGTGCTGAAGATCAAATCAATGTTCTGTACACACGTGCTACTTATCTACTCGCATCCGATTGATTCATAAACGACGGAATTGAGTGGTACTTGGGAATTGGTACAAAGTGTATAGCAGAGTTTTCGCGGCTTACAATGAAGCTTTAAAAAAAAAACCTCATTGCAGAACTAAGTTTACTCAAGAGACTATGATCTAAGAGAACACATCCCCCATACATGGCCCTCTTCCCATGATAATATTTTTAAATCTAATTTTAGCGCGTGGTCAAGCTGAGAGGCTATTTTAGGAAAGACACCTGATTGGCCAATTTAAATGACGTAATAACATTGAGGTTTAATTTTAGCAGTTAATCAATTACGCAAAAAACTTTTCGTCGGGATTTTCGAAGCGCATTTCGTAAGGTCAGAGGAAGAATAATTCTAACTGTCTGGCGCTTTGAAAGAGCTTTCCAAAGAGATCTCTTTTTTCTGTTTAGGCCGTTTAAGTACTTTTCGCGAAACGACTTTAGAGTGTGTTGTGAATGCAATTCTTGTCAGCAGCTAGAGCGGCTATTGTGAACCAGTCATGCAGAGAAATGACAAGACTAATTTCCGACGTAAAAATCACGATAAACACATAGAAGATAATTTTTCTGACCAGCAGTTTTAAAAGGCTTTCCAGATAGGTCTTTCTCAGGGTCTCTACCGATCCAAACGATGTTTTAGTTCGTTCCAGAGAAGCACCTTTTTCGGCGTGGACCTCCCTGAATTACAAAGCAATTTCGAAATTAAATATGCAAACATTTACACCGGGATTTTCGGACCGAAAGTTCTAACAAACGGGAAACAAGTATTGTGCTGTCCTGCGCTTTGAATAACCTTTCCAAAGAGATGTTTTTCGATTTAATCCGTTCAATACTTTTCGAGAAACGAGTTTCGTGCGTGTTTATTGGAATGCAATTCTAGTCAGCAGTAAATATTACACAGCACTTCCGATATTAAATAAACAAAGATTTGCACCGTTTTTTTTGGAGTGAAAGTTCTAACAAACGCGAAACAAATATTTTAGCTGTCGTGCGCTTTAAAATACCTTTCGAAAGAGATCCTTTTCGCTTCAAGCCTTCGGCACTTTCCGAGAAACGACTTTCAAGCAGGTTAGAAATTCGAGTCTTGGCATTTTGTGATAATCATTCATTATTCATGCTGGGGAATGACACGACTTCTGTTTTACGGCTTCGGAGAAGCACGTATAATTTTCCTGCCCAGCTCTGAAAATGATTTCCAGTGCTAACAGTGCGGCAGTTCAACTGAACAAACTGATTTTTTTTTCTCTTAGCCCGCTAAATTTTCAATTTCTTATTTGGATAGACACAACCTGATGACCGTTGGCCATTGCTTGCGTGATCGGGCGCCTAGACTAAAAATAACCTTGACAGCATGACGCGAAGCTTAAAATAGATTTAAAAAGATTATCATAGGGCACGGGGATATGTTCTCTCACCTCATAGTCTCTTGGTTTACTTAACTTTGAATTCTTTTTTTTTAAACGAAAAAGGGTTGGGCATTACTGTGACTTGCTCGAACGCCGAGCCGTGAGACTTATTGGGAAAACCAAATATTGCTTAATGTATTGAAGGAGCACAATCACGGTTAACCGGTCTGAAATTTAATGTTAGCCTAGATTTTTCCATTTCATTGTTCGTTTTTCTATCTTTGCAGAGTATTATCTACAGGTTTCCTTCAATTTAACTGTAATTTTGTCGATAATCAAAATAACTCAAGATACCGTGACTGTGCTTCTTCAAGCAGTAAGGACAAAGTTTTGCAAAAAAGTCTTGAACGAACCCTGATCGTGGAACCTAAATGTGAAACAATTATCATGCTTTATTACAGTATAACGCAAAACTATAGCTGAATAAAACTCACGCATTGTATTGAGCCAGGTCTCCTGTTTGGTTATTAAGTGAGGTCATGTACGACATTTCTGCTATGTAGCTCTTTGTGATGGCCAATGAGAACGCTATGATGACGAAGAAAAACTGCACAAGAATGACCACCAGGTCAATGAGCATTCGAAACAATGCCAGCTGTAAAGGACCCACAACTGCGTTGAGCTCTAAGACGCTGGAGAAGCGCAAGACCAAAAGCATCGTGTTGGCGCCATAACAGTAGTTAGCAACTTCCAGCAAACGGTTGTAGTAAGGGTCACCACCACGGGTAAAGGTCACTATACGCAGGATCACGATCAGGAGGTAGATGACAAGGGTAAAAACATCAATGTAATTCCACATGTCCCTAACAGGAAGCAAATTGTGTAGATAAAATGTTAATTTTAATAGAATAACAGTTTTTTTTTCTTGTTGTAGTAAATTGTCAAACTCCAGTTGAGTCTAAGTATTGTGGTTCCCATATTTTCAGTTTCACAAATTGAGATCAGCAGTTTCCTACGCCTCTTAGTGCTGATCAAATACGCCATATCATAACGTTGGTTATTACACATGATCAAGACTAATTCGAAACACAAAACACTATGCCGGATTGACCACCAAGATGAGAAAAGACAAACTTTGAGTTGTTCTGAAATGTGGTCAAACAGGTGTTTGATATATTTTTTCAATCGAAAGTAACACTAAGGAGAAAAGGAGAAATACAATTGTGAAAATGTCACAACTTTGTTATGATTTATTTCAGTTGAGAAGAACGCCAAAGTGAAAGATTGCGCGATTTTCATGATTTCAACGAAAACATTCTATCGGG
>JAHPZR010029038.1:0-34026 GCA_019787425.1 Platygyra sinensis | reverse complement strand
TGCCGGACCTACCTTCTTGCTAATTGAAGCGAGCAGGAGCGGCTGGTTGAACAAAGGCACTCGGCACTCGGAGAAGGACCAAAAACAACAAAAAACCTGGTCTGTGTGAAACCTACGAGGTAGTAAATGCATAGCGGGATTTTCAGAGAATTTTTCAGCCGATTGTGTTGACAATAAAATTCAGCACAAACTTTCATGTAAATTTTTTCTGGCCTCCGAAAGCCATTTAAAAATGCTTTCGGCGAGCAAAATTGTACATGAATAAGAGTTCTGTTTAAGTCTTGCACACGATATCCTTTTATTCCAAAAACTTTAAAGATAATCAAGTTTTTCTGAGCTTTAATAAAGGAATTTTTGTCAAATATTGATAGCCTCTGATGAATTAATTTTAACTTAAGGTGGCCGAACAACAGTTTTCCAAGTGCCTTCTATGCCTAATTCACCATAACTCTCAAACTATTTATGCTTTGGCGCCCATTTTTTGCAAGAGTCAAGGTTAACCAAGAAATATTTATTCTCGCATTTTGACTAGGGTGTGTGCTGTTACCATGGCAACGGGGCTGGTTAAAAACAAGGCTTAAATAATGGTTTTTGTTTATTTAAAAAAATCCAGTCGTTAGATTGTTTTCATATTTTGCACACTAAGAATTGACATTAAATCCCTTCTGTCAACACGGTTCTAATGAAATTTTGACATAGGCGATTTTCGTAATTCGCTGTTAATCGTTTTCTGTATTATTAAAATTCACCTATGTCAAAATTCAGATTTTTTTTGATAGATCATTCACGTGGCCTCTGATCTATTTTTCTGCCAAATTTCTTGAAATTCTAACGACTGGATCGTTAGAAATCGGCATGTTTCTGCTAAAGCAATCGGTCTCAATTTTTCGAGCAACTGCGCATGCGTTGCATTTAACTGGGTTCTTTCGGTAACAAAACAAAAGCTGAGAATTGTTGGGTTCTTTGCATCGTTCCCTTTTCTAACATATCTTTGTAATAAAAGACTAAAGCCATCAATACACTGCGTTCAATTATAGAGAAAATAACACAGATAGTGCGAGTGTTGAGTAACATAAAATGATCGCTCTTAACTGACGACATGTTTGTTCTTTGAAATCCTTGTGCACGTGCGGAAATATTGCGTCAGCAAAAGCACGCCCGAAAAACTGTGTTCGGCCACACTAAGGTGGCTTAATAGGTTTTTAGAGCGCGCGCACCGATGATGCGAGCTTTAGTAATGTGCGCGCGCTAGCTGACGCAAGCTCATGCAAAGCAGCGAACAAGTCAACAATATAGCTCAAATTACAGCCCAGAAGTAGAAACAGAGAAACCATTTAAAAGAAAACGTAAAGAAAATGATTTGGACGGAAAGGTCTTGAGTGTATTTTGATGAGACCGCCATTGTCGAGTCGCTCATCGACAAAACCGCGTGGTTCGAAAATTCGCGCATGCTCACATAGCGATCTTGGCGAGTTCCTATTCTGATGACGTGATTGCCATTGAGGTGAAAAAATAGAAAAATCCTTATCAGATTTCTCGAATTTCCTTCGGTGAAATTCCTTAAGATTTGGCAGAGAAGTTATTCCTTAATAGCTTTCCTTGCTTTCAATTTATCAGAAAAATTTGTAAGACAAGGTTTTCGCTCAGCCAAAAAAACACAAAAATGCTAAAAACGAAAAAACTACCTTGACAACCCCTACTTTTTTCGATTTTAAAAGTTTCTTCTTGCCAGACTCTACCCGGTTTGAGCATATCAGAAAATTTTACCGAAGGAAATTGAAGAAAATTGAAATCAAAGCCAAACAGACGTCAAAAAATGGCGATGTTTGAGTAGTTTTAATTTGAGACTAAAAGCCTTGATATCAGAGGTGACTGTTGAACAGCAAACTTTGGCCCTTGTTTGTTATGTTTCAGTAGCTTTGATTAGGAAAATAGCAAAAAGAACGAGAATATTAACTTTCGATTGAGGCCACTGGCGCGCGCTTCGTAATCTTGCATAACCCTATTGAGCCACCATAAGTCGTCGAGTTTTTTTTTTTTTCAAAGTTTTGCTCGATCGCGTTGACTCGCTCGATCCATGAATTATAATTCTTTAAAATTGAAGAAAACAGCCGCTTGAAGGACAACGACTGTATCGTACACAAATCAAAGCTTACATTTACTTTACATTTTACTGAGACATCTTGTTCGTCTTAACGCTTATTTTACCAAATAACGAAAGTTGACAGATCATTTTTAAAGAACCAATATCATGGTATTCAAGTTCAGGCCTTTTAGGAACGCAACTCATCAAACGAAGTAGAAATGAAAAACGAAACCCACGAACTTGCTATCGAATAAGAACATCGTAAAACAGCTCAACAGGGCAGGGGTGTTTTGTTAACTTTCTTCCCCACTACCCTTTTTAAGAAGTGTCTGGTTCCATAATGGTTCTTTTCTTCTGTGCCGAAGAGGGCCGTGAAGGACAGAGAGTTCAGCTACCAAAAGCTTCAAACCATTTGCGGTTTGGTTTTCAATTGTCCCAAAAACTTGGATTTCGAAGGCGCGGTAAGCCTCAACCTATCTTTCGAGAAAACGCTTTCACTGGACTGTGCAAGGTTTAATTTGTGGTCAGCTTGATCCATTAGGTGAACGGACCGGTTGTAAGTTGTTTGTTTGCCCTAGATCGAGAAAATGTACAACTTCTAAACTCACGGCGATCCACAAGAAGTGTTTTGATGGGTCGCTTTGGTCACATTTTGAATGAACATTTTATACGCGGGTTTAATGGCGCTTTTAACTTCATTGAAGTCGGGGAACTAGATTGAATATAAACTATCTCAAAAAGTGCTCAATGTTACTAAACATTGAGATGGGGAGCATGCATATGGGCGACTATCAAGTTATATATGCCACTTGGGAGGTTTGCTAAGCATTCAAGAGCTGAAATCACACTGGGCTATCGCCCTCCTGGCGAGTCTTGCGCTTCTTTTCGTTCTTCCGCGTGCCTACATAACCCGAATAGTTGCACGCTGCACGCTCAATATTTTTTAATATTTCCGATTTGATCCCTTTTAAAGAAACACTATTCCGTTGTTCGCTGGCCAAAATGATTTCTTTGCAAAAAAAAGTTCAGATTTCTTTTATTCACTTGCACCACGTAACAATGTAATAAACTAAAATATGTACGGTACTTAAGCGTAATTTCGATTCCATTTTGGTATGTCTAGTGCCTGTTTGCCTAAAAATGCCACGTTAAAGGAGGCAAACACTGTGTTTCCCTTTAAATATATTAGAAGCGTTTACTGTTTTCGTTCCTTCTTGAAACACAAGTTTAGGTCAAACCAATATGAGGATAATTCCTGCATGGCCTCCGCTAACATAAACAGATGACAAAATTTGTCTTACTGTACCCTACCTAGCCGCCCTTTGTCTGAACTTTAAGATCTTTTTGATTGTAACTTTCTACCATCATCACTAAAAGTGAAATTGGGTCATCCAATCACAACGCGCTGTTTAGTGTGACCGGGACACTTTCCGGTTTAGTCTTAAAGTTACTTGAACACAAAAGTTTTTACAAATTTGTTCCCATCTGCCAAACATTGATCTTTTTTCTCCAAATAAAAGAGTAAAAAGGCGCCTAAACCAATACAGACTAGGCACGTGCGGTTTCCAAGATTCAATACAAGGAAGCCTTGCAAATGTAAACTAAGATTTAAACACATACCTTTTATTAATCTGTTGTTCAGTTTTGTGTTAAACGGGTTGTATTCCTTTAAGACTGTTGTTAACTTAAACTAATTCTCCCGGTCTCTAAATAGGGTATCTCCTTTTAACTCTTGTTTTGCTGTGTTTGGATATCCGAGAATATACCCGCAATTTTTCAAAAACCGCGCTTGCGTTGCGTAAAAGATTGAAGGATTAATAAAACACGATAGGTCACTCACATTTGGGGCGAAAATATGCTCGGATATTTTTGTCCTTTAAACATTATCTGTCCTCGAAGCAGACGTTTTCCTGAGGCTACGCTCTCGGAAAACGGTTCGCTTCCTCGGAAAACAGATAAGCTCCGCGGACAAATACCTAGCATATTTTTCGCGCCAAATGGGAGGACTATTGTTTATATATCTCGTATTTTTGTTTGTTAAAAAAGGCTTTTTGTTTGAAATCGGCAGGGCAGCAAATACAATCTTTCTTTCGAACGACAATTAACCTCTGGCCTCAGGAAAATACCTTCAAAAATCGCTTCCCTGATGTCTTTACTAGCTAAAAAAACAAGGCCAGCCAATTTTCTGAACAACTACTACGACGCCGACTCATCAAAGTGCGGCTTACCTGTGCTGCCCGGGGGGTAACTTAAACAAAGTTTAATACGGGGGAGGCTCCGGCCCCGAGGTCCAACCCCTTACCCTTTTATATACCATTTTGGCAGAGAAGGTACCCCTTTTATATACCTTGTACTGAAAAAAGGTACCCCTTTCACATACCTTCTTTAGGAAGTCTTGTTCTCATTTCAGTGTAGTGCTTAATAAATAAACGTGTACAGCCATAAGGGGCGTCTATTCGAAATATTATAATTAAAGGCCCTTTTAAATACCTAATGACCGATGTCCCTACCCTTCTGATATACCTCCAACTTGTAAAATTCCGACCCTTTCATATACCTGAAGACTGAAAATAGGTACCGCCTTTTCGGGCGGAGCCCTCCCCGTATTAGGCGCATCTACAGGGAGTACCCCCCCCCCCCCCCACACCCGGCCGCCACGTGCAAAAGCATTGGGCAACTCGCGGGCCGCATACTTGAATGACTCAGTGTGACTCAGACTCACTGCGTGCAGCTTTGGGAAATTTTCATTCTGACATCGCGATGAGTTCGATAACTTACTACATATTTCATCGAGAAATATTTTGTCAAAATAGACACATTTGAGAAAGAACGATAGAAAAAACAACCTGATTACGATTGACGACACCTTGTGATCGATCCGGAAAAAAATAATTTTACCAGTCCATTTTAGAATAGCCTTGGTGCTAACATCCGAAATGGTCGCTTAAGTTACATTTCGATATTTCGCCACTATCCAGAGAAATTAAAATGAACGTTTCCCTCGCACGCGACGTTGATGACAAACCAAGCAAGTATGGCGATGCAAAAGCCGTCGTGTAAGAAACATACCACAGTACCTCAGAGACTGCTGTTCGCCGATTGGGCAGAATAAATACATAAGGATTTTTCTGCCTCAATCAGGAGGCAGCATTGGTAGAGCCGTTGGAAATGGTCTGGTAAGAGTCAGTTCCAGGGGCTTTTACCGCCTTACTTGTAAACCTGCGACGCTTCATTTCTTTGCCCGATTTATTTCTTCTCGCCCCACAACTAACCGCCCTTGGGTCAACCGAGGATGATCTTAATTTTTTCCTAGGGCCAGCATGCCCCCGGGACCCCCAGAGAGGCTCACGCCTGCGGCAATCATAGGCATGGCTATGCCGAGCCTTTGACCGCCTTTTTTCAGTTGACAGGTCTGGAATCTCTGAAAACTGGTATTCTCTCTTATTTAAGTAACAGTCCATGTAAGAAGGAGGCAACCACGCGGCAAGGAATGCAGAAAGGTGCTAACTTTTGCACAACATTGCTATTGTTCTATCATACTTCTGATTGGCTCAATCAGCAAAACTTACCAAAACTTCAGGTAGCAGCATATTTATTTATCTTTTATTGATCAACTATTTTCATTTGAACAAAATCTCTTCTGAATCAAAATATCACAGTAATCCTATGTGGGGAACATTGAAAAATTTGAGGCTTTTATTGTCTTTGTTTAAGACTGTTGTGATTGGTTGAAATGTTTACACACAAAGAAAACTACCTTTCAGAATGGAGTTTAAATACATTTTATTTCATAAATTTGCTTTCCATCAGTTGATAAATTCTTGGTCTGAAAACACAACCGTTTCAACGTGGGGAAAGCTTATTGCCGCAGAACAATAGAAAATGGTACAGTTTTTACCTGGATCATTACATTAAAATCTAATTCTGCCATCAGTGGAAATTATCCACTACAAACTCATTAGGAACATCTTAAGTTGCCCCAGGGGTGGGGCATATTTTCTGCATATTCCTGTTCCCTGCATGGTGGGGCATTTGTCGCTTTTTGCGGGATTATAGGTTGAAGGCAAAAGTAATGCCTTCAACCTATAATCCCGCAAAAAGCGACAAATGCCCCACCATGCAGGGAACAGGAATAAGCAGAAAAAATGCCCCACCCCTGGGGCAACTTAAGATGTTCCTAATGAGTTTGTAGTGGATAATTTCCACTGATGGCAGAATTAGATTTTAATGTAATGATCCAGGTAAAAACTGTACCTGGATATTGTTCTTCCCGCGGAATAAGCTTTTCCCACGTTGACACGGTTGGTGTTTTTCCAGACCAAGAAATTCTATCAACTGATGGAAAGCAAATTTATGAAATAAAATGTATTTAAACTCCATTCTGAAAGGTAGTTTTCTTTGTGTGTAAACATTTCAACCAATCACAACAGTCTTAAACAAAGACAATAAAAGCCTCAATTTTTCAATGTTTCCCCACATAGGATTACTGTGATATTTTGATTCAGAAGAGATTTTGTTCAAATGAAAATAGTGTGATCAATAAAGATAAATAAATATGCTGCTACCTGAAGTTTTGGTAAGTTTTGCTGATTGAGCCAATCAGAAGTATGATAGAACAATAGCAATGTTGTGCAAAAGGTTAGCACCTTTCTGCATTCCTTGCCGCGTGGGTTGCCTCCTTGTTACATGGACTGTTACTTAAATAAGAAGATACCAGTTTTCAGAGATTCCAGACCTGTCAACTGAAAAAAGGCGGTCAAAGGCTCGGCATAGCCATGCCTATGATTGCCGCAGGCGTGAGCCTCTCTGGGGGTCCCGGGGGCATGCGGCCCTAGGGAAAAAAGTAAGATCATCCTCGGTGTACCCAAGGGCGGTTAGTTGTGGGGCGAGAAGAAATAAATCGGGCAAAGAAATGAAGCGTCGCAGGTTTACAAGTAAGGCGGTAAAAGCCCCTGGGAACTGACTCTTACCAGACCATTTCCAACGGCTCTACCAATGCTGCCTCCTGATTAGGCAGAAAAATCCTAATGTATTATTCTGCCCAATCGGCGAACAGCAGCTCCTGAGGTACTGTGGTATGTTCTTACACGGACGGCTTTTGTATCGCCATACTTGCTTGGTTTGTTCATCAACGTTCTGCGTGCGAGGGAAACGTCATTTTAATTTCTCTGGATAGTGGCGAAATATCGAAATATAACTTAAGCGACCATTTCGGATGTTAGCACCAAGGCTATTCTAAAAATGGACTGGTAAAATTATTTTTTTCCGGATCGATCACAAGGTGTCGTCAATCGTAATCAGGTTGTTTATTCTATCGTTCTTTCTCAAATGTGTCTATTTTGACAAAATATTTCTCGATGAAAAATGTAGTAAGTTATCGAACTCATCGCGATGTCAGAATGAAAATTTCCCAAAGCTGCACGCAGTGAGTCTGAGTCACACTGAGTCATTCAAGTATGCGGCCCGCGAGTTGCCAATGCTTTTGCACAGGCCCGGGTGTGGGGGGGGGGGGGGGGTACTCCCTGTAATGGCCTATACGGGGAGGCTCCGCCCGAAAAGGGGTACCCTTTTTCAGTCTTCAGGTATATGAAAGGGTAGGAATTTTACAAGTTGAGGTATATAAAAGGGTAGGGAAATCGGTCATTTAGGTATTTAAAAGGGCCTTTAATTATAATATTTCGAATAGACGCCCCTTATGGCTGTAACAGTTTATTTATTAAGCACTACATGGAAATGAGAACACAAGACTTCCTAAAGAAGGTATGTGAAAGGGGTACCTTGTTTCAGTAAAAGGTATATAAAAGGGTACCTTCTCTGCCCAAAATAGTATATGAAAGGGTAAGGGGTTGGACCTCGGGGCGGAGCCTCCCCGTATTAAACTTTGTTAAGTACCCCCCGGGCGCACAGGTAAGCCGCACTTTGATGAGTCGCGTAGTAGTTGTTGAAAATGGCTGGCCTTGTTTTTTAGCTAGTAAAGACATCAAGGAGCGATTTTTGAAGGTATTTTCCTGGGCCAGAGGTTAATTGTCGTTCGAAAGAAAAGATGTATTTGCTGCCCTGCCGATTTCAAAAAAAGCCTTTTTTACAAACAAAAATACGAGATATATAAACAATAGTCTCCATTTGGCGCGAAAATATGCTAGGATATTTGTCCGCGGACATTATCTGTTCCGAGAAGCGAACAGTTTTCCGAGAGCGTAGCTCAGGAAAACTGTGAGCTTCGAGAACAGATAATGTTTAAAGGACAAATATCCGAGCATATTTTCGCCCCAAATGGAGACTATCGTGTTTTATTATCCTTCAATCTTTTACGCAACGCGCGCGGTTTTGAAAATTGGGGTATATTCTCGGATATCCAAACACAGCAAAAAAAGAGTTAAAAGGATACCCTATTTAAGAACCGAGAATTAGTTTAAGTTAACAACAGCTAAAAGGAATAAAACCGTTTAACACAAAACTGACAACAGATTAATAAAAGGTATTGTTAAATCTTAGTTTACATTTGCAAGGCTTCCTTGTATTGAACTTGGAAACAGCACGTGCCTAGCTGTATTGGTTTAGGCTTTTTAATCTTTTTATTAGGAGAAAGAAAATGTTTGCAGAGGGAACAAATTTGTAAAAACTTGTGTTTCAAGTAACTTAAGACTAACCGGAAAGTGTCGGTAACACTAACAGCCGTTGTATTGGATGACCCAATTTCAATTTTAGTGATGATGGTAAAAGTTACAATCAAAAAGATCTTAAAGTTCAGACAAAAGGCGGCTAGGTAGGGTATATTAGACAATTTTTCATCTGTTTATGTTAGCGAAGGCCATGCAGAATTATCCTCATATTGTTGACTAAACTTGTGTTTCAAGAGGACGAAAACAGTAAACGCTTCTAATATATTTAAAGAAACACAGTTATTGCCTCCTTAACGTGGCATTTTAAGCAAACAGACTAGACATACAAAATGGAATCGAAATTACGCTTAATTACCGTACATATTTTAGTTTATTACATGTTACGTGCAAGTGAAAAAAGATCTAAATGAAAAAAATCATTATGGCCAGCGAACAACGGATAGGTTTCTTTAAAGGGATCAAATCGAAATATTAAAAATATTGAGCGTGCAGCGTGCAACTATTCGGGTTATGTAGGCACGCGGAAGAACGAAAGAAGCGCAAGAGTCGCACGAGGCGATAGCCCAGTGTGATTTCAGCTCTCTGAATGCTTAGCAAACCTCCCAAGTGCATATATAACTTGATAGTCGCCCTATGCATGCTCACCATCTCAATGTTAGTAACATTGAGACTTTTGAGATAGTTTATATTCAATCTAGTCCGACTTAAATGAAGTAAAAGCGCCATAAACCCGCGTAAAAAATGTTCATTCAAAATGTGACAAAGCGACACATCAAAACACTTCTTGGATCGCCGTGAGTTTAAAGTTTACATTTTCTCGATCTCGGGCAAACAAACAACTTCAAACCGTCGGTTCACCTAATGATCAAGCTGACAACAAAATAAACCTGCAGTCAGTGAAAGCGTTTTCTCGAAAGATAGTTGAGCTACCGGCTTCAAATCAGTTTTTTGACAATTGAAAACAAACGCAAATGGTTTGAAGCTTTTGGTAGCTGAACTCTCTGTCCTTCACGGCCTCTTCGGCAGAAGAAAAGAACATTATGGAACCAGACATTTCTTAAAAATGGGAGTGGAGAAGAAAGTTAACAAAACACCCCTGGCTTTGAGCTGTTTTAGATGTTCTTATTCAATAGCAAGTTCGTGGGTTTCGTTTTTCATTTCTACTTCGTTTGATGAGTTGCGTTCCTAAAAGGCTGAACTTGAATACATGAATGGTCTTTAAAAATGATCTGTCACTTTCGTTATTTGGTAAAATAAGCTTAAAACGAACAGATGTCTCAGTAAAATGTAAGAAATGTAAGCTTGATTTGTGTACGATACAGTCGTTCCTTCAAGCGGCTGTTTCTTCAATTTTAAAGAATATAATTCATGATCGAGCGAGTCAAGCGATCGAGCAAAACTGAAACTCGACGACTTATGGTGGCTCAATAGGGTTATGCAAGATTACGAAGCGCGCGCCAGTGGCCTCAATCGAAAGTTAATATTCTCGTTCTTTTTGCTATTTTCCTAATCAAAGCTACTGAAACATAACAAACAAGGGCCAAAGTTTGCTGTTCAACAGTCACCTCTGATATCAAGGCTTTTAGTCTCAAATTAAAACTACTCAAACATCGCCATTTTTTGACGTCTGTTTGGCTTTGATTTCAATTTTCTTCAATTTCCTTCGGTAAAATTTTCTGATATGCTCAAACCGGGTAGAGTCTGGCAAGAAGAAACTTTTAAAATCGAAAAAAGTAGGGGTTGTCAAGGTAGTTTTTTCGTTTTTAGCATTTTTGTGTTTTTTTGGCTGAGCGAAAACCTTGTCTTACAAATTTTTCTGATAAATTGAAAGCAAGGAAAGCTATTAAGGAATAACTTCTCTGCCAAATCTTAAGGAATTTCACCGAAGGAAATTCGAGAAATCTGATAAGGATTTTTCTATTTTTTCACCTCAATGGCAATCACGTCATCAGAATAGGAACTCGCCAAGATCGCTATGTGAGCATGCGCGAATTTTCGAACCACGCGGTTTTGTCGATGAGCGACTCGACAATGGCGGTCTCATCAAAATACACTCAAGACCTTTCCGTCCAAATCATTTTCTTTACGTTTTCTTTTAAATGGTTTCTCTGTTTCTACTTCTGGGCTGTAATTTGAGCTATATTGTTGACTTGTTCGCTGCTTTGCATGAGCTTGCGTCAGCTAGCGCGCGCACATTACTAAAGCTCGCATCATCGGTGCGCGCGCTCTTAAAACCCTATTAAGCCACCTTAAGGTGGCCGAACACAGTTTTTCGGGCGTGCTTTTGCTGATGCAATATTTCGCACGTGCACAAGGATTTCAAAGAACAAACATGCGTCAGTAGAGCGATCATTTTATTTACTCAACACTCGCACTATCTGTGTTATTTTTCTCTATAATTGAACGCAGTGATATTGATGGCTTTAGTCTTTATTACAAAGATATGTTAGAAAAGGGAACGATGCCAAGAACCCAACAATTCTCAGCTTTTGTTTTTTACCGACAGAACCCAGTTAAATGCAACGCATGCGCAGTTGCTCGAAAAATTGAGACCGATTGCTTTAGCAGAAACATGCCGATTTCTAACGATCCAGTCATTAGAATTTCAAGAAATTTGGCAGAAAAATAGATCAGAGGCCACGCGAATGATCTATCCAAAAAAATCTGAATTTTGACATAGGGAATTTTAATAATATAGAAAACGATTAACAGCGAATTACGAAAATCATCTATGTCAAAATTTAATTAGAACCGTGTTGTCAGAAGGGTTTAATGTCAATTCTTAGTGTGCAAAATATGAAAACAATCTAACGACTGGATTTTTTTAAAATAAACAAAAACCATTATTTAAGCCTTGTTTTTAACCAGCCCCGTTGCCATGGTAACAGCACACACCCTAGTCAAAATGCGAGAATAAATATTTCTTTGGTTAACCTTGACTCTTGCAAAAAATGGGCGCCAAAGCATAAATAGTTTGAAAGTTATGGTGAATTAGGCATAGGCACTTGAAAACTGTGTTCGGCCACCTTAAGTTAAATAATTCATCAGAGGCTATCAATATTTGACAAAAATTCCTTTATTAAAGCTCAGAAAAACTTGATTATCTTTAAAGTTTTTGGAATAAAAGGATATCGTGTGCAAGACTTAAAACAGAACTCTTATTCATGTACAAATTTTGCTCGCCGAAAGCATTTAAATGGCTTTCGAGGCCAGAAAAAATTTACAATGAAAGTTTGTGCTGAATTTTATTGTCACCAAATCGCTGAAAATTCTCTGAAAATCCCGCTATGCATTACTAACCTCGTAAGGTTTACACAGACCAGTTTTTTGTTGTTTTTGGTCCTTCTCCGAGTGCCGAGTGCCTTTGTTCAACCAGCCGCTCCTGCTCGCTTCAATTAGCAAAGAAGGTAGGTCCGGCAAAAAAAGTTGAGGTCAAAATTTCGTTGCTCATTGGAATAATTTTCTTCATCTTCGGAAGAATCATTAAATTTTTCTATCTTTTAGGAGAAGAAAAATAGGAATTATGTTTTAAAGAGTGTCAACATCGATTGCCGAGAGGAAGTACAAATAAACTGACTTGAGCGTGCAACCCACGGGCAAATAGATCGAGCTTATTAGCCAATCAGAACGTGCGCTTCGCTAAGGCTTTGTTATTACTATGAAATTTTGGAAACAACCAGTTTGTGTTCAGTTTCCCTTGCGAATAGTTTCTGCATTCGCAATAAGTTTGAATTAACCATTAATCTAGGAATTACTACTACATTTCATTTACCAAGAAATTTAATAACGTTTATTTGCAGCAGTTCGAAAGACATAAATTGATCTGTAAAATTCTGTTCTCCAAGAGCGGCTCAAATTTTCTATAACTGTTAAATAGGAAGTTGACAGGTATAAATAGGTCATTTCAGGGTTACATTTGTTAAAGAACAAAATTGAATATTTTTGAAAAGAACGGTCGTTGGAAATTATTGATGGAAAAAACTCAGTAAACATTTAATTTGCATGCGCTTGGGAAAAGTTACCTAAAAAGAGAACGTTTTCATTAAGTTTCGTAGCTGGTGTTATTTTAACAACAATGGTTGTCTTTATTTAGGCTTATTGTAATGACCAGGCTGATTGCTGTGATATGCTTGTAACTTACCATTTTTTCCTGGAATAGTTTATTGTTAGTCATATGGTCTGTTTTACTCTTAAATGTAAAGTTTTATTTTCTTGAATGTGAAAAACACTGCGAACCTTACTTCTTTAGCGAAGGTTGCAGATGGAAATATGTCTCCCAGTAACACGCTAATTTAAGAACGGAAATGTGTTACTCGCATAAAACCATGTAAAAGTCAGTTTCATTCAAAAGAACTTTGTAACAAGTACGTTTTGTACAGATGGCACCTGTGCGTATGGGTTCCTGCAATTGAAACTACCGGTTACTTAAACACGGAGCGATCCTATACAACGAGGCTGAGGTGTTCAGCATGTCAATCACAAATCCCAACGGACGGCCAATACCGGCTCCCATTTGATTGGCTTATTCAGTCAAGTCTAATTTTAGCGAGTTGCCTCAGGATTCTGTTTTTGTGCCGGTTTTCTGCGGTTGAGAAATAAATCTGAAACTAAAATTCGTTAAAAAAAAAATACAAACAGACTGCGAAGGTAATATATTTTATCTACGGTAATAATGTTATTCTTCAGTCAGTTATCTAAAAGAGATTCCGTAAGGTCAACATTAGATGCTGTTGTACTCTTGCAGCTAAAATTCAGTCGACCTTTTACGAACGTAATCAGGTGTTTTATGGCATTCAGCCTTGAGTCTTCCATTTCCTTTCTAACGTCAATATTTAGGCGAAATCTCACTCTGCCATTTTTTAAGTTCTACTGTTTCTTCGTAGTACTTGTTGTTTCCAATTTATTTGCTCTGAATATGGAACAGTTTGAGGAATAACTCAGTGTTGCTCAATTTGCATTTTGTTTGCACCATCATAACGCTCATAAGCCTGAATAATTTTAAATAAAGATCCCACCAAAATCCATCTGTGTTCACAGGCTAACCAAACTCACCATTTACAAGATTTCATTTCGTTCTCAGCATGCTGCGATAAATGGAAACAGATAGCTCGCAGGCATCAGCTTTGATATCTTAGTTGGCGGCGAAATTTGAGTGTTCATGACGTGCAGCGACGACGAAGATAATTCATCGTTTTTGGTCTTTCACAGCCATCTTCTTAAGTGTTAATATAAGTTTTATTTTCACCTTATTTTTATTATTTACCCTATACCATTATGCGTAAATGATTCCGTTGGTTTGACGAAAAAAAACGATATTTCTCCACAACTTCTATGTTATGCGACCGTTATTCCAGCTTTCCACAATTGCACAGGAAAGCCAACAAAGTGCTTCAAGGGGGCGTGTCCTTGCCTTTTATAGGATTGCTCCGTGTTTAAATATTAAAATATGGAAAAGGCAGAACCAGTAGTGTCGCCTTTCTTCTTCAATAAGTGTGCCTGCGTTGTTCTTTGTTGTTCGTTGTTCTTTGAGTTTTTATTTTCTGTACATTGCGGTAACAATATTTTCTTTCTATTATGTAAAGACTCTTCCTGTAATTGGTATATTTCCCTTGTTGTTTTATTTTGGCTAGACTTTTTTTGGAATCATAGAGAAAATGGGGAATGAAAAAAATTTCGACTGTCATATTCGGTCGAAGGAAAATATGGTAATAATTCTGGTACGCAAGCATAGTGCCGTTGTGCGAGGGCTGTGTTAGTTTTTTTACGCAAGCCTGGGTGTCAGTTTGATACTTGATTGACAAGTGTCGTCCAGGTCGGCATAAATCGAGCGAGAGCACAATCATTAGGCAGAGAAGTGTAATAGCTATTGAAGTTAGTGGTACACCAGGAGCAATAAATGGAACGTTTTCAAAGAAACGAACGCGTTCGTCCGTTTGTAAAATAGGTCGTCTCACCCCGACAATTTTACTGTTACACCTTTCAAAGAAGAAAGTAATTTGTTAGTTGAAAACTTGTTATTTCAGGGACCCAGTGGTGATACAATATCATTATTCAATATGTACTAGTTATAAACAATACCCCCTCAAATAAAGAGGGTAAGTTTAAAAAGAAACTACGGTGCTGCGTCGGTGAGGAGTATTACAAGATAATTTGGTTTTATCAACTGGGTTGGTAATGTGAATTGGCCACCGTAAAGAATGGCGACGTTTCGAGCGTTAGCCTTACGTCGGACGAAGAGCTAACGCTGTAAACGTCAGCTTTGGAATCTTTTTACGGTGGCCAATTCACATTTTCAACCCAGTTGATAAAACCGAATTATCTTGTTATACCCTTTTAAGGCCGGTTTTCACTAGCGATGGAGTCGAACTTGGACTCGAAGTCTAAGATCGCATATGATCTAGCGAAAATCCAAAATCGGAGTGATAAGCAGAGTCATAGGCTTGACGGATTCGAAGTCGGAAGAATCAGAAAGTTTCCACTTCTTCTGATTCCGTTCACGACACGGAAGCTTGTGATCCAGTGAAAATTACATTGGGGGATTTGGAAGCGAAAGGGAACTGAGAACCCAATAATCACAAGGCCACTTCTGATTTAACTAATCTACCAAAGAGCAAGATATCAAGCTTGCGATAAACTGTTTTTTTTCTTTAAGGCCTCACTGTCTTTGAATAGATTCGTTTTAGTGGTTGGTTTATATTTATATAAACATTGTTCAAATTCGAAATAAAATGACGAGCGATCGTTACAAGACTTCTTATTCTTCAGCGATATTTACTCTTTGCAAACAAGTCTTTTGATTGTTAAATTTTGCCAACCACAAAAGAAAAGAATCCTTCGCTTCGACAGCCAATAAACCTCTGGTTGGTACATTAATTACAACAGGTGACGTAATGGTGGGTATCGTTATACAGGCACCCAATTGCCGAAAACTGAGGAAATATTGAAATCACAAAATTGAGGAAGTGTATAAATTTTCGAATTATGATTCAAGCCGTGATTAATAGTTTTGGACGATCAACACTGTCAGCTAATATCTACACAGTATTCCAGGTGTAAAAAAGTACTTCAACATGGCGAAATGATTTGAACAACATTGTTGATAATAGAAAAAAAGGACATTAAACAAGACTGGAAATTAAGCAGTTACTACCATCGCCTTGGAAAGGGACGAAAATGAAAACACAAAAGAAAAAAAAAGTCATTACAACATGGGGTATTATTAACTTTAAATAAAACTACAGATTAAAACCTCTAGTCAGTGGCATCAAAATTTTTATTGTTTACAAGCTGAGTGGCTCATAGCCACTTTGATTTCACTTAAGTTTCCATCAATTTATATTTTAGATATAATCAACCCCAATATTATTCTGATTTTCTACTGTTATCCTTCAGTTAAAGTTGTCAGTTCCTCTTCTTTCAAAATTTCTCTCTTTAAGCATCTCGCTTGATGGCGACCTTGATGTACTTGATTCCAACTTTCTCTCCTTTACTATCTTTGTAGACTTCAAGAGTGAGTCCCTTGCTAAACATCAGTCGGTTGTTGTAGCCAGCGGTCCTCACAAAGCCTCCGTCATGCGCAATGTAGCACGATCCCCAGCGTTCATCCAGCTTGAGAGTGAATACAAACTGACCGGGGTAGAAAGGATCGCTGGGTTTTGGGGTAGACGGCCCGTATTTTATTGAGGATAGAGTAGAGCCAGAATTGCCTTCCACTCCATAGCATGGAGCATGACCACCATAATTCCCCTCGTCCAATGTTTCAAAACCGACAAATTTGGTTCCGTCTGAAATACCATATCTGGTATCGCTGTCACCTTCTTGCCCAATGCTGACGTTATGTGCGACTGTGATGTCTACAGTCAGCGGAGTTGAATCTTTACAGACGCCAGCGGGAATCAAGGGAACTTTAAGGAGGGTAGCGTGTGCTACTGAGCCTGCGTTGAATGTTAGTTGGTCAGGGGTTAGTGTACGAGCACTGTCAATGTAGGACGCATGCGCCTCCAACCAGGAAGGAGTCATGGTTTGATGGTAAATTAACTTTTCCTAAAAATGTCATTAAAAAGGTAGTCAGGACTCTTAAAGCTTTCCGGGGCGGTCAGCGCATCAACATCGGGGAGAAAGTTTTGGTTGTAGATAACAATAGCATAGAGCAATTGTTTCTCCATCAGACTTAGCTAGAATAGGTAACTGAAATCACGTGCTTCGAGGGAAACCAAGTGACTCACCTGTGCAGTGCAGGAGTTTACTGAACATACTGGCTGCACAAAACTGGAAAGAGCAACCTAATAACAAGAAAGCACACACTTAGACCAAGAATACATGGCGGGGATACTCCACAAGAATGTGGATGAGGCTGTGCGACCCGCTTCTTGAAGCCCTCACCCTTAATTTCAGATGTCATTTTCATTGACTTATGTGAGGCTTAAACCAGCAATCCATAATCTATTGCAGACCAAATTCCACCCAGGAACCATTTAGTTTTGCGTCAATGCTTAAGATGTGCTTCAAATGAGGTCAAGGTTACCGTATACCTTCAAATTTGGATTTTTGGGTGAAAGTAACTGGCGAAGAGTAATCTCTAATTTCTAAAAAAAAATATTGACGTTCTTCTTGATTGACAGCTCTGTAACGTGTAGGCAATCATCCAAAACGACCTTCGCAGGAATATTATCTATACGGTACCTATATTAGGTGCAACTCTATTTCTAAATATTATTACAATCTATGACTACAAGACCTAACTTAACGGGGGCTTTGGCCTTAACTGGATTTTATTATATCGTCCAGGCAGCAATTGATGAAACGGAGCGATTTTACTCACCTCGTCAAGTCCTCTAAACATAGTTTACAATTTTGTCATAAATTTTCAATAACTAATCTAATAACATTGAAAATTAATCAGACTGTCTACTAAAGTAAGATGTCTTTTCTCCAGTATACCAGTAAAGTTTGATTTTCTGTCGGATTGATAACGGTGGTGCTCTATCCGCTCAAAATTAAAGAGTATCTTTACTCCTGAAAAATCTGAGCCAACGTAAATGGAAACAGGCAATAGGTGATGAAATTTACTTACATTGCACATTGCCAGGCACAGAGACATCAGCAGCACAATCTGCATATTTAACCGATATTGAGCCATCTTTCGAGATCCTCTGACCTGTCAGTTACAAACAGCAAGAAAAATTGTTTTATATCATAAACAGAAAAGAATTATGACGGTCATTAATGCAAGTGCGGCCGCAACACTTCTGGAACAGAGGCCTGAAAAAAATTCAGGCTCTGAGCGGGATTCGAACCCACGACGTCTGCGATGCCGGTGCAGTGCTCTCCCAACTGAGTTATCAATGCCACATGAGAGCGGTTGTATACGGCTTAGCCCTTTATATGTGCACGTTATACTTGGCCCAAGTATAGTAAAGAGTGAAATTAATTTTGCCCACAGTAGCAATTTTTTTCAGGTCTCTGTTCTAGTAGTGGTGCGGCCGCACTTGCATTAATGACCGTCATCACCGCCATTGCCTACTTTGGCCAACGAAAACGACGAACAACGAAAAAAGCCATTTGACGGCTATTATTTATACAAAATGAAATCTCCTTGGCTGCTATGCATAGAAAAGAACTGTGATTGGTTCAGTAAAATCACGCTACTGTCAAACCTGGCTCAAGCAGCTTTGAGCGTCTCTCCTCGTGGAATGAAAACTTACAGCGGAAGCAGAATTGAGCTGCGAAATCTACAAATTTTAAAGATAATGCTGGAAAAGTCATGTCAATTTTGTCATTAGAGTAGCCCTGTGAGCCGAAAAGCTTGTACGCTGCGTTAAATATTGCAGAAGTTGAGAAAATATCCTCGGAAAACTTATGGTTGCGGTCACCTTAGAGACCATTTGATTCGAGTTTTTATCGAAAGAAGCGTTTGTGACGGTAAAAATTTTTGTCTTCTGTGATGGGTGATTCTCAAATCAGTGTGATATAATGTCGGAGACACATTTTAGCTGCGATACCGTTGGGTGTGAGCTGTGGCTAGCAATACTTAGTTCGCTGCTGTGCCCTGAAATGGACTGGAATACTCGCACCGCCGGGAAAGCAAGATTATGTGTTTATTTTAACTGATTTTCAAAGTGATGTTTTGATGTTTCATCCCTGACATCAATCATTGTGTCAACAGTTATTTTTAGACTCGGAAAAGTTGAATTTTGTAAATAAATTAATCTCAGAAACATTCAGAAGCCTTTAAAATATTGGCATGGACTTACTAAATGAAAATCTTGCCACTGCCCCGTGGAGTTGTTGGAGAAATCTTTGACTCGACTGATGACCAGTATGAATTTTGGTTTGCTTTGTTTGAAAGTATTCTAGACGAGCATGCTCCGAGAAAGAAAATGAGAATCAGAGATAAAGGTATGCCCTATATAACAAATGCGTCGGGGAAAGAGCTATCAAAAACAAAAGAAAATATGCAAAAATGTACGCGCGAAATCGCTCACCTGAAACTTGGGAGGTTAAAACGAAAGTGGAGAGATGTCGCTACTAGGGAGAGGAGAAAAGTTATTAAAGATTATTGGACACAGAAGTCTAGTGAGTTAAAAACAAGGCCAAGAGACTTTTTTAAGACCTTCAATCCATTTCTAAACTCCAAAAGTAGAGATACCACAAATATCTCCATACGGATTAACGACGGCATAATTAGCGACCAAAAAAATGTTGTGGAAATATTTGGAGACTACTTCTCAACAATGGCAAATGATATCGGAGGCCAGGATGTTCTTCAACTCGGTAAAGAAGATTTGAACACGAATTCGCCACTCTTATCACAGTGTTCACTTTCAATAGGCCCTTTGCAGTTTACGATCACATGGTACAAAAACCGCCATGCTGGAGAGCAAACCGCCCACTGGGATATCCAAAACAAAAGAATATCTAGTTAAGTTGCTTTGTTTTGGAGGTCCCAGTGGGCAGTTTGCTCTCCTGCATGGCGGTTTTTGTACCATGTGATCGTAAACTGCAAAGGGCCTATTCAACAAGATAGACTATCGTGCAGTCGAAGACGAACTAAAGAACTTGAGCACCCATAAAGCCACAGGATGGGATGCAATCTCCAACAAAATCCTGAAGCCAATGGCCGTCAGTCTTGCGCCCTCGTTAACGACAATTTTTAACACCTGCATGCAGTGTGGAAAGTGGCCGAGTTATTGGAAGAGGGGAGTTTGGACCCCAGTTTTTAAAAAGGAAGACAAGACTGATTATACCAATTACAGACCAGTAACAGTCCTGAACGCCGTAGCAAAAGTATTTGAATCATTACTTAGCAAACAAATCACAAAGAAAATTGATAATCATCTATATGATAAATTGTCTGCATACAGGAAAACACACAGCTGCGAAACCAACTTAATTCGCGTAACGGAGGAATGGAGGAAAGCAATGGATAACAAGGAATGTGTAGTGGTTTTATCAACAGACATGAGCAAAGCATTCGACTCGCTGCATCATGCCCTCATGATAAAGAAACTTGAGGCTTACGGATTCCCTGACATGTCCTTAGAACTAATGAGTTCGTATGTCACTGAGCGAAAAAGCTGCGTCAAAATCAACGGAGTGACAAGCACGTGGAAAGAGCAGCTAAGGGGTTGCCCGCAAGGTTCACCGCTAGGTCCGTTACTATGGAACATCTTCCAAAATGACCTACCTTTGAACGTACATACCAGTAACTTGTTCATGTACGCTGATATGACCATCAGGTCTATCAAAGTGGATCTGATATCCTAGCTTTAATCTCTGAACTTACAACTGATGAAGCGGAAAATGTATTACGTTGGTACAGGGCAAATCTTCTCCATGCCAACCCGAAAAAATATCAAGTCTTAGTAATGACGCCCTGAAACGTTGACAAGGAAGCAAAGGACGAATGTACTCTAGACATCGATAATCAAAAACCCAAACCAGCAGCTAATTTAAGAATTCTCGGAGTAAACATAGACGATAAGCTTAGTTTCACTGAACACATAAGCGACATCTGCAAAAAAGTGAGCAAAAAATGGGGGTACTAGCAAGAATACGCAATCTAATTTCAAGCAAGACTAAACTTCAACTATATCTAACAGCAATTCTCCCTTATCTGACGTATTGCCAAACTGTATGGCATTTTTGTAAGCAATCTAAAAGGAGAAAATTGTTGAGACTACAAGAACGCACTTCAAGAATAATTTACAACTGCAGGACAGACACTTATGAAGACCTTCTACGACGTCTGAAGTTGCCCTCTCTCTACAATAGAAGGCTTCAAGAGATTGTGATTTTAATGTACAAAGTTAGAAATGGATTGGTCCCCGACTACATAGGTGAACTTTTTAAAGGGGCACAGTCACGGTATTTTGAGCATCGACAAAATTACCGTTAAATTGAAGGAAACCTGAAAATAACACTTTATAAAGATAGAAAAACATCAAAGAGATAATAATAAACCATAAAGGAACAGGGATGGTTAAGGATGGAGAAGATTGACACGGATTGCAAACAACAAATTTGAAAAATTTAGCTAAACTTTTGAAACCATTTAATCGTGACTGAGCCCCTTTAATTTTAAAAATAAAGTGCTCTCCCTAAGAAATCTAGATTTTGATATACCTCGCTATTCAACAGTGAGATACGGAAAACACTCTATTAGATATCTTGGCCCAGATTATCCCCAAGTGATCGACAGCAACCTTCGCTGGACAATTTTAGACGGAACATTAGAAAGAAAGACATGACTTCTTATTGAGGGCACATGCAGCAACTGTGCTTCATGCGTACATCAAATATCAGATTTTCTTTGAAACAAGCGATTTTTAAATATGTAAAATAGTTTTACATGAATCCACTTTGTTTTAACAAAAGATTGAAAATTTTTAAATTAGTTTTTAATACTCCTGGTGTTCCTATTTTAATTTATATTTGTATTTTGAATGTTCGTTAGTGTCCACAACTAGCTTATATTGAGCTAAATACTCCGACATTTAAATAAAGTTCACTCATTCGTTCATTCATTCATTCATTCACTCACTCACTCACTCACTCACTCACTCACTGACTCACTCACTCACTCACTCACTCACTCACTCACTCACTCACTCACTCACTCACTCACTCACTCACTCACTCACTCACTCACTCACTCACTCACTCACTCACTCATTCACTCATTCGTTCGTTCGTTCGTTCGTTCGGTCGTTCATTCATTCATTTTGTATAGATCATAGATTACGTCAAATGGGTTTTTTTTCGTCTTCGCCAAAGTGGGCAAAGGTGGGGCAAAGGCCGGCTTTATGTTGGAATAGTTTGAAATAAAAAAGGCTTTTCGTTATTATATAAAACAAATAGATTCCATGTTGCCGTGCGTCTGCTCAGTAATAGATCACAGAAGACGTCAAAATGTGGTAAGAACGCAATGACACACTCGGGTACGCCTCGTGTGCCACCTTTTTGTTCTTACCACATTTTGACGTCGTCTGTGATCTATTACTGAGCAGACGCACGGCAACATGGAATCTATTTGTTAAATAAATACATGTGATGGTCAGTAGATTTTGAGTATACATCCGTTTGAATATACCCACCAACCAATGAAAGTGTGACATCTAAGACGCTGAGAGAGGTTTCAGATGTTACTACAGTTAACTTTATGGTGGGATATAAAGAATTAATTAAAACAGTGAAGTCATTACATCTAGTGATACCTTGTGTCTGAAGATAAAAAATGTCGTCCCTACATCGCCACCATAATCTGGGTTTGATTGCACCGGACTTCGCCTTTTCGTCAATAGCCCCCATCGCCAAATCGGCGAAACGACAAGTATTTTTCAGGCCCATGGCACTTCCATGAATTTGTAAGAAATGTTTGCCCCGAAAGTTGGAATTATTGTGCTCAAAACAGAGATCTTAACAGCTTCAACTATACATGGAGTTGATGGGACTTGAATTTCACGCGAATAAAGCGCATGGTCACAGTTTTAATTCCCAAGTTGTTATCGATAATCGAGACAACGTTCAGTGAAACGAGAGAAGTACCCTCAGGGAAGGGCCCATCCTTGTTTAAATCTTGAATCTTTTGCAATCGATCAGTTGTGTCCTTGACAAAAGAGTGCAACTTTTGGGCCAATGCTGTGAGATAGTATTCGGTTGAAGTTTAAAGATTTTCAATAGCTGTTTCCGCAACAAGATATAATTAATCTCAAGGGGTTCTCATCTTTGTGTGTCTTGATTGTGCCAAAGGCTTTGCCCGGTTTAGTTTTGTTGTTAACAACCCAGTTGGAAATGTCTAGATCAATTTGTCCCTCAAGGAGCCACTTATTACTCCACTTACAGATGCTGCAGACGGAATTAATGTTAAGATCTGAATCAAATGTTTTATGAAGTGCTAGAAGCAGATTTTTCCCATTCGTTATTTCCGAAGGAACTCATTCGAATCAGGAGTTAGCCAATCAAAATTGCAATGGAGGACAAAGGACCACACCACACAGCAATATCATGAAGAAAGCAAAACTTTCCTATTACTTTGCTTGTTGTTCTGTATAGAGCTAGAAGCAGATCTTTGCTATTTGTTAATTATTTCCAGATAAACCCAAATGAATCAGGAATTGGCCAATCAAAATTGTAGTGGAAGAAAAAGGATCTGAAAACCTGTTTTTTAACAAACCAGCAACGTTTAACAGGGACCGCGGAGGCCATTGAAAGTGGCAGGGCTAAAAAACTGGCCAACACAAACAAACGTTACTGCCAGTGTTTTGCCAATTATCTAGCATTTGCGCGCCATTTGGTGCCCTAGAATGTAAATCCCAGCAATAAAAGTGATGGGGTTATAGCCCAACCAGCTCCTCCAGCATCGCTACTCTACATTGCACGCGACTGCACTTTACAGCCGACCGACTTTAACCTCAAAAAGAAATTATTCGACTTAAAACAAGCCTCAAAATTTGCAGAAAACTAACACAGGAGCACATCGTAATAACCCCAGCGAGCGCTCGACTAGTATCAAGTGCACTAACAGGGGACCAGGGCGTGTGCCACGAAAAAAAGAAAACGAAAATAAACTAAACTAAAAATAATAAAGTAAAAAAATAAAAGAAAGCAATTCAAAGCCATCAATCAGAAGGTAATTTCTTCGGTGACCAGTGTTTTAGCAATTTGTCATAACCATGTTGGTGCATTTTTCAAATCGATCTCACTGCGCATATATTTTTTTCCAATTATGCTGTATGAAGTCCTTTTCCTTTTTTCTCAAATTTCATCGACTGGCTTCCTGTATAATCAAGATGGGAGTCTTTGTGTCATCTATTCTCACATGTACCAACGACACTAACACTATTAAACTGGCTAGGCATCATGCTGCTATTGTTTTCCAAGTCCCGTAAAAAGGTGGCTTTAATATTCCAGTAATGAGCTATAGCGATTTTTGGTTCTCTGGTTCACATAGACCTTAAACAGTAAATGTGACAAATACTTGTGAAAAAATAGTTCGCGGTTGCAAAAATGATTTCATCAGTGTAAATTCTGTTTGCTACGAAACTGTCCTCCTGAGAAAGCGACTTCGAGATGGAAAGCTACCATAACATAAAAGCCAAGAGTAACAGAAGTCCTTTAATGATTTGGTTCCGGTCGAGCGCTCTCTATAAAACTAAAACGTTTAATGGAATGAGTTGCAGAAAGAAACTCACAATTTCCTTTAGTGTGCCTAGAAATGGGAGCGTTTAATTAGAGGCAAATTTAAAATGCAACAAGTCTAGTAAAAGAAAACCTTACCGCGCTAGAATTTTCTCCTTGAAGGTTTTCCTTTAAGGTGCTCTTCCGAGATAGTCCAAACTTCTCAACAGCTTAGCTCCCTGTGAAGAGAGAAATGATCTTAATTTGTTGCTTTGCCTTGATTTAAGTTGGCCTAATAATGAAAATGTTCAATGAGAAATTGACAGATGAAAATTTTAAATTTCATATTATTAAAGCTCAAGTTGCAACTGTCATATCTTTCGGTACTTGTAGAGACTAAAAACCGCGCATGCCCACCTGCATTTGTCTGGGGTTGGCTTCTTAATATTTAGAGGGGGTAAGTTTCTAAAGAAACTATGGTGTTGCGTCGGTGGGAGTATTAAGGGATAATTTGGTTTTATCAACTGAGTTGATAATGTGAATTAGCCACCGTAAAGAGATTCGAAAGCTGACGTTTCGAGCGCTAGCCCTTCGCCATTCACTCCGACGAAGGGCCAGCGCTCGAAACGTCAGCTTTCGAATCTCTTTACGGTGGCTAATTCACATTATCAACTCAGTTGATAAAACCAAATTACTTCTTAATATTTACTTAACTAACAATTTTCGTCGAAGGTGCAAAACTGGAAATTCTTTCTTATGCTAGAAACTTTAAGGAACTTAAGACCATCCAGAATTGATGGCTACCAAACAGTCTTGCATTCCTAATGTAAATTTTAAGGCCATATGAGGTGTGTGAAAATTAGGATCAAAGATTAAAGTTGTAAACAAAAGATGACAAAAATGCGAAAAAGTAGGGTCGACTAGGCAAGTTTGTCATCTGCTTATAATTCGAGGGATTTAATATCTTTTCAGTTCAGAAATGTTTTCAGTGAAAGTTGAGCTCCAAACTAAAAGGACAAAACATGACGATTAAAAATAGATTTAAAACACTGCGAAAGCTAATATTTTCACTTCAAAGTGACATCTAAAGCAAACATGTTATTACTACGCGCAAATTGGTTAATTATCGTTCATTCAAACGTCTATGGCTAAAAGCCCATTTAATTACATTTATGGCAACTATAGGTGAATGTAATTAGAAAAACCTAGATAGAAATTAATTTAAAATAATCCAAAAAAAGAGTCATTGTTAGTCTTAGCTTAACACTCGCTGGCGTTACACGTTTCTTGAAATTTCTTTCATGAGAGAAAGAAGACTTTAAAACGTTTAAGAAAACGTTTTAAACGATAGAAACGTTATAAAAGTGACTCGATATGCACGAAGCTATTTTCTCAATTATCTCATTTTCTATATCACTTTAACGATTCCTTTATCATCTCTGCCGCTTTCTTCATGAATTGCTTTTATGTAAATAGTTATTTTCATTTAAGTAATTTTAAGGCTAATGTTGGTGGAGAAAAATTACCATCAACAAGCACAGGTGTTAACAACAGACAGCATAAAATCCATGGAGCAGGGCATACTAGGCAAGTTTCTCATCCGTTACCAACAGAATCATTGTTTTGCTTCGGAAATGCCCTTTCAAGATTAAAACTTAGCTCCAAGACGACGAAACGTGACCATCGAGAAAGCTTAACACTTAAGGAAGGCGGTTGTTGTCAAATCATATCTACATCAAGCTAATTCGATAATTATTTCACAAATATTGGTATTGAAATATTGCTTACCTATCGTTCATTGTTTTTTATTACATATTACGTGTATTCGATAATAACGTGTCACTCCTGGTTACCTTGTTAACCTCTTTTCTGCTAACAAACGGCTTGGCCCTTTAAAATAACGGCTGAAGCTGTAAAGAAATTAATCTTCGCAAATAAGAACCCTGGCAATAAACTGGCCGAGATAACCATTTTAGGAATATCAACTGTGATATTGGGTACTGAAAATTGAATTACTTTAACACGAAACTGACATAAGTGTAATAAACGGTATTGTAAAATCTTAGTTTACATTTTACAAGGCATCCTTGTATTGAATTTGGAAACAGCAAGTGCTTAGCTGTGTTGGTTTAGGCGTTTTAATCCTTTCATTGGGAGAAATATTTGTAGAGGGAACAAATTTGTGAAAAACTTGTGTTTCAAGTAATCTAAGACCAACCCGAAAGTGTGGTAACACTAACAACCGTTGTACTGGATGACCCATTTTCAATTTCAGTGATCGATGGTGGTAAAAGTTACAATCAAAAGATCTTACGTTCAGACAAAAGGCGACTAGGTAGGGTATATTAGACAATTTTTCATCTGTTTATGTTAGTAAAGGCCATGCAGAATTATCCTCATATTGTTGACTAAACTTGTGTTCCAAGAGGACGAAACAGTAAACGCTTCTCATTTATTTAAAGAAACACAGTTATTGCATCCTAAACGTTGCATTTTGAGTAAACAGGTTAGACAAGTTTCAAGTTTTCAAGTTTTCAAGTTTTATTATTTTACACTGTTTACAGACGTGATACAAAATGGATATACAAAAATGGAATCGAATTTATTGCATTCTGCGTGCAAGTGAAAATAAGATCTAACTGAAAAAAAATCGTTCTGGCCGGCGAAAAACGGAGAGGTTCTTTGAAGGCATCAGATCAAACAATTAAGAAATATTGAGCGTGCAGCGTGCAACTATCGAGCTATGTAGGCACGGGGAAGAACGAAGGAAGCGTAAGAGTCGCATGAGGCGATAGCTGAGTGCCCCCCGAACTCGAGCTGCTTGAGTGCTTAGCAAACCTCTTAAGTGCATATATAACTCCATGCATACTCACCATTTCTTTTGAAACATTGAGACTTTTGAGATAGTTTATATTGAGTCTTGCCCGATTTACATGAAGCTTAAGTCAAAAGCGCCATAAACCGCGTGAAAATGTCCATTTAAAAATCTGAAATAGCGACACACCAAGATTCTTCTTGGATCGCCGTGAGTTTAAAGTTTACATTTTCTCGATCTCGGGCAACTTCAAACAGTCAGGTCACCTAATGATTCAGCCGACAACAAACAAAACTTGCAGTCAGTGAAAGCGTTTCTCGAAAGATTGTCAAGCTTACCGGCCTTAAATCAGTTTTCCGACAATTGAAATCAAACCGCACATGGTTGAAGCTTTTGGTGGCTGAACTCTCTGTCCTTCACGGCCTCTTCGGCAGAAGAAATGAACATTATCTTGTAGCAGGTTCGTGGGTTTCGTTTTGATTTCTAGTTCGTTTGATGAGTTGCGTTTCTAAAAGGCTGAACTTGAATACATGAATGGATTTTAAAACCGATCTGTCACTTTTGTTATTTGGTAAAATAAACAAAAGCGAACAGATGTCTCTGTAAAATGTAAGAAATGTAAGCTGGATTTGTGTACGATACAGTCGTTTCTTCAAGCGGCTGTTTCTTGAATTTAAACAATTCACGATCGAGCGAGTCAAGCGATCGAGCAAAACTGGAACTCGGGGACCTAAGTTAAATAATTCATCAAAGGCTACCAATATTTGACAAAAATTCCTTTATTAAAGCTCAGAAAAACTCGATTATCTTTAAAGTTTTTGGAATAAAAGGATTTCGTTCCCAAGAGGTAAATCATTACTAATCTAAAAAGGTTTATACAGACCAGTTTGTTGTTGTTTTGGTCCTTCGATTCTCCGAGAGCAGATTGCCGAGTGCCTTTCTTTAACTAGCTGATTCAACACCTGCTCGCTTTAAATAGCAAATCTTCTTAAGTGGAGGCCCGGCAAAAAACTTAATCTCAAAATTTCGTTGCTCATTGGAATAATCTTCCTCATCTTCGGAATAATCATTAAATTTTTCCATTTTTTTGGAGAAGAAAAATAGGAATTATGTTTTAAAGAGTGTCAACATCGATTGCTGAGAGAAAGTACAAATAAACTAACTGACGTAAGCGTACAACCCACGGGCAAATAGATCGAGCTTATTAGCCAATCAGAACGTGCCCTTCGCCAAAGCTATGTTGTAACTATGAAATTTTGAAAACAATTCGTTTGTGTTCAGTTTCCTTGGAAAAAGTTTCTGTGTTCGCAATAAGTTTGAATTAACCATTAATCTCGGAATGACTACTACATTTCATTTACCAAGGAATTTAATAAAATTCATTTGCAGCAGTTCGATAGACATAAATTGATCTGTAAAATTCTGTTCTCCAAGTGCGGCCCAAGTTTTCAATAACTGTTAAATAGAAAATTGACAGGTATAAATAGGTCAGTTCTGAGTTACATTTGTTAGAGGACAAAAATTAAATATTTTTGAAAAGAACGGTTGTCAGAAATTATTGACGGAAAAAACTCAGTAAACAAGCCATTTAATTTGCATGTGCTTAGGATGAAAGCACCTAAAAAGAGAACGTTGTTTTTATCAAGTTTCGTAGCTGGTGTTATTTTGCTAACATAAATTGACATAAATTGATCTGTAAAGTTCTGTGCTCCAAGACCGGCACAAATTTTCTAGAACTGTTAAATAGGAAATTGACAGGTATAAATAGGTCATTTCGAAGATACCTCTGTTAGAGAACAAAAATTGAATATTTTTGAAGGGAACGGTTGTTCGAAATTATTGACGGAAAAAAACTCAGTAAACATTTAATTTGCATGTGCTTTGAATAAAATTACCTAAAAAGGGAACGTTGTTTTTATCAAGTTTCGTAGCTGGTGTTATTTTAACAAGAAAGGTTATCTTTATTTAGGCTTATTGTAATGACCGAGCCGATTGTTGAGATATGCTTGTAACTTGCCATTTTTCCTAGAATAGTTTATTCTTAGCGATGATCTGTTTTATTCTTAATTGTCAAGTTTTATTTTCTTAAATGTGAAAAACACAGGTAGCCTTACTTCTTTAGAGAACGTTACTGATGGATATATGTCTCCTAGTAACGCTCCAATTAAAGAACGAAAAGTTTTTACTCGCATAAAACCGTGTAAAAGTCGGTTTTATTCAAAAGAACTTTGTAACACATACGTTTGTACAGATGACACCTGTGTGTATGAGTTCCTGTAATCGAAACTACCGGTTACTTAAATATTGAAATATGGAAAAGGTGGAACCAGTAGGGCCACCTTTCTTCTTCAATAAGTAAGCCTGAGTTGTTGTTTGGCAACGGCAGTACAACAATCTTTATTTGAGTTTTTTTTTCTGTACATTGCCGTAAAAATATTTTCTTTCTATTCTGTAAAGACCTTTCCTGTAATTTTTATATTGCCATCGTTGTTTTATTTTGGCCAGACTCTTGGAATTATAAAGAAAATGTGGAATGGAAAAAATTTCGACTCTCGTATTCGATCGAAGGAAAATTACCATCAACGAGCACAGGTGTTAACAAAAGACAACATTAACTCCATGGAGTAGGACATACAGGGCAAGTTTGTCATCTGCTACCAACGGAATCATTGTTTTGCTTCGGAAATACCCTTTCATGATTAACACTGAGCTCCAAGACGACGAAACGTGATCATTGAAACAGCTTAACACTTAAGGAAGACGATTGTTGTCAAATTATAGTTACATTTCAAGCTAATTGGATAATTATTTCACAATATTGGTATTGAAATGTTGCTTACCTATCGTTCATTGTTTTTTTGTTATTACATATTACGTGTACGTGATAACAAGGTGTCACTCCTGGTTACCTTGTTAACCTCTTTTCTTTTAACAAACGGCTTGGTTGTTTGAAATAACGGCGGAAGCTGTAAAGAAATTAACATTCGCAAATAAGAACCCTGGCAATAAACTGGCCGAGATAAACATTTTAGGAATATCAACTGTGATATTGGGTGCTGAGAATGGAATTAATTTTACAAGTTAACAAAAGCTAAAAAGGAATAAAACAGTTTAACACGAAACTGACATTAGTGTAATAAACGGTATTGTAAAATGTTAGTTTACATTTTACAAGGCTTCCTTGTATTGAACTTGGAAGCAACAAGTGCTTAGCTGTATTGGTATAAGCTTTTTAATCTTTTCAGCTTTTCCAAAGTCACCCGAGGTACCGTTTTTCCTTTCTTTAAGGTCGTGTTAAGTTCTTTAAGGTTTTGAACCGCAAATTTTTGTAGCTTGTTTAATTTTACAAAACATATAAAATATGACTTTTTTTCGTGCTGATGAAAATTTTTAAATGCTATTTGTTCATGGACTTCTGTTTTGTGGGCTGAGGATAGAAAAATGGAGGGCGAATTCGTAAGTAGTGCACACAAATGCCTAATTTTGTTGTGTTTTTCGCTTGTGTGCTATTCATTCGTGCCTTGTTTTCCCACTTCAGTACTGCCATGAGCTAGCGCTGAAAACTTGTAGTTTGCTTATTGAGGTTTAATGTAGCATTGTAGAAAATTGTATTGTGCATGTAATATACAGCTCGAAGGATAAAATAAATTGCTCTTTGTATATTTTGCATGTGTGATATTGTAAGACTGTACTACTTCGCATACTACGATTATTGTTCCTTGGCTACGCAGCTTTACCCGCAGCTGTGGGCTTCGTTATTGCAAATATTTGTCCATTGTGTTAACGAAAAAAGCAATCCGCCAAAAGAGATTCTTGTTCCACTTACTGTGGAAACATTCTTTAATAAGAAGGCTTGTAGGTAAATCGAAATTCGGTCAGTGTAAAACGCAGACCGAGCACTGTAGACGTAGGGTAAGGTATACGTAACTTACTCGTCTTTTATCGAGAGCTTACAGTAAACAGGCTAACTGTAGAATATATTCAGGCTAACCCTGGGGTGGATACAATGAAGGGGTTTTGAGAGGCGGTCTCCCCTGGAAAATATTTGACATTGTGGTCCTTGTATTGAACTTGGAAGCAACAAGTGCTTAGCTGTATTGGTATAAGCTTTTTAATCTTTTCATTAGGAGGAATGTTTGTAGAGGGAACAAATTTGAGAGAACTTGTGTTTCAAGTAATCTAAGACCAACCCGAAAGTGTGGTAACACTAACAACCGTTGTATTGGATGACCCATTTTCAATTTTAGTGATCGATGGTGGTAAAAGTTACAATCAAAAGATCTTAAGTTCAGACAAAAGGCGACCAGTTACGGTATGTTAGACAATTTCTCATCTGTTAATGGTCTTGCAGAATTATCCTCAGGATTGTTGACTAAACTTGTGTTTCAAGAGGACGAAACAGTAAACGCTTCTATGATATTTAAAAAAAACACACACAGTTTTGCCTCCTTAACGTTGCATTTTGAGCAAACAGGTTAGACATACAAAATGGAATCGAAATTATGCTTAATTTAAGTACTTATTTTAGTTATTACATGTTACGTGCAACTGCAAATAAGATCTAAATTAAAAAAAATCATTCTGGCCAGCGAACAACGGATAGGTTCGTTGAAGGGATCAAATCGAACAATTAAGAAGTTTTGACCGTGCAGCGTGCAACTATCAAGTTATGTATGCACGCGGAAGAAGGAAAGAAGCGTAAGAGTCGCACGGGGCGATAGCCCTGTGTGGTTCTAGCTTCTTGAGTGTTTAGGAAACCTTCCAAGTGCATATATAACTCGATAGTTGCCCAATGCATGCTCACCATTTCTTTTGTAACATTGAGACTATTGAGATAGTTTATATTCTGACTTACATGAAATCAAAAGCACCATAAACCGCACGAAAATGTCCATTTAAAAATCTGAAACAGCGACACACCAAGATTCTTCTTGGATCGCCATGAGTTTAAAGTTTACATCTTCTCAATCTGGGCAAAAAGCAACCTCAAACAGTCGGTTCACCTAATGATTAAGCTGACAACAAACGAAACTTGCAGTCAGTGTAAGCGTTTCTCGAAAGGTAGTTGAGATTACTTTAGATTAGTTTTCCAAAAAATTGAAAACAAACCGCACATGGTTAAAGCTTTTGGTGGCTGAACTCTGTCCTTCACAGCCTCTTCGGCGGAAGAAAAGTACATTATGGAAGCAGACATTTCTTAAAAGTAGGAGTGGAGAAGAAAGTTAACAAACACCCCTGGCTTTGAGCTGTTTGAGACGTTCTTATTCAATAGCAGGTTCGTGGGTTTCGTTTTCATTTCTACTTCGTTTGATGAGTTGCGTTCCCAAAAGGCTGAACTTGAATACATGAATGGATTTTAAAACCGATCTGTCACTTTCGTTATTTGGTAAAATAAACAAAAACGAACAGATGTCTCAGTAAAATGTAAGAAATGTAAGCTTGATTTGTGCACGATACAGTCGTTTCTTCAAGCGGCTGTTTCTTGAATTTAAACAATTCACGATCGAGCGAGTCAAGCGATCGAGCAAAACTGAAACTCGGGGACCTAAGTTAAATAATTCATCAAAGGCTACCAATATTTGACAAAAATTGCTTTATTAAAGCTCAGAAAAACTCTATTATCTTTAAAGTTTTTGGAATAAAAGGATTTCGTTCGCGAGACGTAAATCATTACTAATCTAAAAAGGTTTATACAGACCAGTTTCTTGTTGTTTTGGTCCTTCTCCGAGTGCAGATTGCCGAGTGCCTTTGTTCAACTAGCTGATTCAACTCCTGCTCTCTTTAATTTGCAAATCTCCTTAATTGGAGGCCCGGCAAAAAAATTGAGCTCAAAATTTCGTTGCTCTTTGGAATAATCTTTCTTATCTTCGGAACTATCTTTAGATTTTTCCGTTTTCTAGGAGGAGAAAAATAGGAATTATGTTTTTAAGAGTGTCAATATCAATTGCCGGGAGAAAAGTACAAATAAACTAACTGACGTAAGAGGCAACCCACGAGCAAATAGATCGAGCTTACTAGCCAATCAGAACGTGCCATTCGCCAGGGCTATGCTGTAACTATGAAACTTTGGAAACAACCAGTTTGTGTTTAGCTTCCCTTGCAAATAGTTCATTCTGTGTTCGCAATGAGTTTGAATTAAGCATTAATCTCGGAATTACTACAACATTTCATTTACCAAGGAATTTAATAAAATTCATTTGCAGCAGTTCGATAGACATAAATTGATTTGGAAAATTCTGTGTTCAAAGTGCAGCGAAAATTATCTTAACTGTTAAACAGGAAATTGACAAGTATAAACAGGTCATATCCGAGATACTAGAGAACAAATATTGAATATTTTGAAGAGAACGGTTGCTAGAAATTATTCACGTAAAAAAAAATATGCTTAGGAAAACCGCCGTTACCTAAAAAGAGAACGTTTTCATTAAGTTTCGTAGCTCGTTTTATTTTAACAAGAATGGTTATCTTTATCTAGGCTTCTTTATTGACCAGGCTGATTGTTGAGATATGCTTCTAACTTACCATTTTTCCTAGAATAGTTCATTGTTAGTGATGATCTGTTTTATTCTTAAATGTAAAGTTTTATTTTCTTAAATATGAAAAACACAGGTAACCTTACTTCTTTAGCGAACGTTACAGATGGACATATGTCTCCTAGTAGCGCGCTTATTAAAGAACGAAAAGTTTTTACTCACAGAAAACCGTGTAAAAGTCGGTTTTATTCAAAAGAACTTTGTAACATAATACGTTTGTACAGATGACACCTGTGTGCATGAGTTCCTGTAATCGAAACTGCCGGTTACTTAAATATTGAAATATGGAAAAGGCGGAACCAGTAGGGCCACCTTTCTTCTTCAATAAGTAAGCCTGAGTTGTTCACTGAA
>JAHPZR010029037.1:7500-12282 GCA_019787425.1 Platygyra sinensis | reverse complement strand
CCGTAGAATTCCGAAAGTAACGGCCCCCGTTACTTTCGAATTTTGCGGGCAGCCGTTATTTTCGGACAGGTAAAAAACGTTTGTAACTCGAACGGTCTCAGACAAAGAGGGCGCTTATTATGACTATTTAAAAGTCATTCCATTTAGGAATATTCCTAAAATGTAATATAACCAGATAAACAAACAGTAAACAAAACAGACTACCTTAGCGGTACGCTATACATACACGATTACTAAAACTGTACAGTACGTTTTGACTCTTCACTGACAAATTAATTTCAATAAAGTGTTGCAGTGTTCATAAGTTTCACTCACAGATTAAATCATGCACAAACCGATTCTTTAAACGTTCTTTAATCAAGCATGTGCATGTGCTCCAAGATAATCTGAGAATTTTTCCAAGTTCTAGTTTTCTTATCTGCATACATTGAAAGATAATCGCGGTTTCATGACAAACGTTGGTGTTTTTCTTGTTTTTGCTACTACTCAAAGAAGAGATATTATTTGTATTTCTCTCTTTCCAGTTGAATATGTCATGGTACTTCTTAAGATCGCTTTGTAAGCCGACGGAAAGTAATGCTTGAAGGGAACATCAATACAACAGTCACAACACTGTTTTGTTACCGTTTTGCGGTATTTTTTTAAAAATGCCGTTACTTTCGGGGGGACCGTTACTTTCGGGATTTAATAGGAAGGCAAAAATTTAACGTTACTTTCGGGGGGGCCGTTACTTTCGGAATTCTACGGTATTACACAATTGCAAAGAACTTTAAGCATAGGCAAAATGCACTTGTCTATGTCTACAATACACGATGTGGTTTCTATAGTTTGGTTTAGCTATGAGTTAATGATTTTCAGTAATAAGAAGTATAAAATAACAATAAAATTCTAGAATTTTTTTTTCAAATTCTCTAAGAAAGTAATTTTGCACCCAAATCGCGAAAATAACTGAAGACCCGCGAAATATGCCACCTTTTTTTTAGAGAAATTAAGTGTCCGCGAAACTTTAGTAAATTCAATATCTAACCTGACATTAGTTGTGTACTCTCTCCTGACGACCAAAAACCAGTTGATTCCCGAGGCGCCAATGAATAACACAAATCCGGAAAACGTTGGCTGGCTCTGTGCTAGCTGCGATCAAATTACTTTTCTTCTTTTCGTGCACTGTATTTGTTCCTTGTCTGTAAACGATCTCCTAAAGGCTCGACAAATATCACATGATGCATATGTGCTGTTCCTTTAGGGAATCCGTTCCACTAATTATCTATTATGTTTAGTAAAATAATGAAAATGCTCCGATGTGATTGACTGAATTATAGGAAGTCTCCATGCTAAGCACACTTTGTTTTTCTTCCGGTAGAATCCATTGTTTACTCCCAGAGAGTTCAACAACAGAACCTTCCTGATCACAGAGGTTTTTAATCAGTTCCAAAGGATTTCCTGGTTTTGTTGTAAAATTTTGTCACATTTGGCTTTGAGTTTGGAAAGTTTGCATATTTGGCGAGAAGTATATAATAAAAATAAAAAGGATGAGAAAAATTAGTCTGAACTACAAAATATAACTATAATATAGTCAGCCATCATACAAACAAAACTTATAAACTAAAACGAAGGTTGCGGCCAGCTTTGCACAAACATGGCATTGTGTTCAAGGACCTTAAGATGTCAGAAATGTTGTTCCAAGTAACAGATACTTGAAGCTTGTCGATCCCTCTCAGAGTTTTGGTGTTAACTCTTAATTTGCACAGGTATCTTACTTCTCAGGCGGGTATTTGTTTAGCCGGTACTTTGAACACGATCATTTATAAATTTGACATATTCGGGATACGCCGATAATCAAAGCTTAACACGATCAGAGAGAGGAACAGTCTCAGAAGACTGCACTTTTCAAAACAATGCTGGTTTTAGAAGGGAAGGGGTAACCATACGATCACTGACTAGTATGAATCTCATTTACGGGAATAGAGAACCCCTTATTCCTCTTAGTCTGAACTCGGATGTATTGCACTAGGGCCCCGGTGTTAGTGGGGTTTAAGATAAAAACTTTAAAACGAAATCCCCCAGGAAATTGAGTGATTTCAGTTTTTAATGGACAAAATCTTTGTACCAGAATAATTCTAAGTGTATTACAGTCCCTTTTGCATTTTCTCAAAGCCAAATATGAAAATAGTTACTTGAGATAACAACAAAAATAATTTCTTACGGGAACTCGAGAAAATAAATTTCAGAGTTAATTTCAGAGAAATTGTGCAAACACAGGTACGCAAAATTTCATTTTTCATATGTTTTCAAAAATTGGTGTTGTTATAAATGATTTCTTTTGGGAAGATATTTAAATCCGTCGCACAGACGTTTGCAATACGGTGTGAATAATCTCGGTACAAAGTTCTTGTTCGTTCTTTACTCGAACTTATGTTGTATTCCTTCTTAATTTCGGGTGGTTTATGTGTGTTATAATGCATAGCTCGATCTTTGTATCGATCAGAGACATATAACACACTTCCAGTCTCGACGTGTTCCGTTTTTGTTAAAAAGCAATTGTTTGCTTAGCTATTATATTTACCAGACAAATACTGTTCGATCCACCTTGCATGAACTTAAAACATTGCATTCAAACAGTCTTCTCGCCATAAAATTGTACTGTTAAAAAAAGCTCCAGGCGTCTTAAGCCATCTTTCACTTTTATCAGGCGCTTTCTTTATACTTCCAGGATTTCCTGCGGAAAAATTAATATATTCATGGATTATACCTAACTAAACTAGAGCCTTTTCACCAAGGGGAGTTATTTTAATTTAAACTTTAAGTTTGTACTGTATGACTGAAAATCGTCGCGTCGGTGAACGAATCCTAGGGACAATGAAGACAGCGACGCCAGGGACGATTTTTGTAACTATCTGAATCTGCTCAATACACCAATCGGTCTGAAAACTTGTTCAAACTACATGTGTAAAACCAGCGATCGATTCCAAAAAGAAATTACGCAGAATTTGCGGTTGTTTTTAACAATTTAGTTTAGCGACGTTCCTGTTGCTATTTTAAATTCGTCGAGGTTCGCTTGAGCTCACTAAATTATCTCCAGCTAAAGTCTTTCGTAGATCCATTCAGTTACGGCTATGCAGACAACGAATTCAGTCTGTCAGCGCATTCATCATTTAATTACGATTTTCTCAGTACAAGAATCTTAAAAAAAAAATGTTTTTGCTTAGTGAATGAGAACAAAAACTAAGTTAACCAGAGCGCATTAAAATCTTTCAGACCACTTAAAAGAAAAGCTGAACACGATCGCGCATTAATCATAATACTTTGGGTTGACCGTTGTGAATTATAAGATTTTTTCAGTAAATGGTTTGAACCCAGGAGTGTCAGCAGTTCGTACAGTGTGATCCGGTTCCCTGGTGAGGGTAGTTCTGAAAATTCTTATTGCTGCATGGTGACTGACCACAGTTCTTTTCAGAGCTGCCCTCGATCACCCGTTCGATTACACTATGAGGACTTTAAGACTCTGTGAAGGATTTGTTATCACTATGGCGATTTTGCCAGTATAGTTGTCAGCTTAAAATTCAGTAAATGTACAACATAACTTTTTTGCTATTTGCTGTGTTCTTTTGCTGGATCAATATCAGTATCTGGGCAACTGCGCACCTACCCCTCCCCTAACCCAACATGTTATAATAAGCTAATAAACCATAGAAACTTGTGGTCTATTGCTTAAATAGGTTATTGTTACTGTTGGGTTAAGGGAGGGGTAGGTGCGCAGTTGCCCAGTTACTGATATTGATCCCTTTTGCCTATCTTGCGTGTTGTAGTAATGTTTTGGCGATATTATTTGGAGACAGCAAATGGCAAAACTATTTCAGTCTGTACAACATCGTCCCAGTGATAACAAATCTCACACAAAGCCTTATAATTCTCGACAGTTAACCCGTAGTTAGTGCTTTGTGAACACTACCGAGCAATCAAACTGGAGTATGGGTTTCCTGTGTCACGAGTTGCACTGAATTTTTTCCCACACAAAACAACTAGTGAATGAAAGAGACAAAGCAGGAAACACGTGGTATTCCGGCTGTTTTTGTGTGTGTTTATCTCGTCATTTGTTAGCTATGCGGAAAGCTCTTGTTTTGCGATTACCATTTACCGCGTCAAAGAAGAGAACAGTTGACAGTTGGGCTGATTGTTGTCGCCCGTTTCTCAAGAACCTCTTTGCAAGCGCGCAATGTGCATTATTCAGGTTGGTAGATTTCTTTTCCGTTCTCTGAAAATTCTAACAGGTAAAATCTTTTTCTTCTGCCTATTTTGGAGAAGGGGATCAACTATTGCTTTATCCAGAAAATCACACTGAGCGTTCGCTTATTCAGGGAATGAATAGTTATGACCTAGATAGAAAAAGGGTACATATATATATATATATATATATTACTACACCAAACTCTATGGCTGAAAAATTACTCTAATTTCAATCACGCTGTAGCGGTAAAGACGGCTTTGGTAGAGCAACATCAATTTGAAATAAATTACCTCATAAATTGAAGTCTGTGTTGCCTGTGAAAAAGTTAAGAATCTGGCTCAGAAATCTAGAACCACGCCGGCGTTAACAGGTAGTAACGAGGAAGCCGTGAAATTTTCTACTCCGTGTCTGCCTGGAAGGATGTTAACAAATTTTTAGCAAGGATGCATAAAAATCACGGATCATTGGAAATGCATCAAACAGGATTAAAATGTTTGCCCTCAAGGTCGGGGATGCTTTCCCGCCTAAGCATCTGGTAAATGAGGAAGTTTGAATCC
>JAHPZR010029037.1:2500-5000 GCA_019787425.1 Platygyra sinensis | reverse complement strand
ATTACCATTACTTATCGTTTCGATTACTTTAGCACAGGAGGGTGGTTTTAAAATGCGACGGAGACAAACGAAGTGCAAAGTAATACAACGAAAAAAGAAGGAAGGGGACAATGTCTAAATCATTCTATAGAAATGATATCTAATTTTCATTTTTCTTGATTCCATTGCAGCTGTTTTAGTCGCTTTTTTACATTATGTTCACTTTTATTAGTCCTGTCCATTTTCTGCCTTCTATTCAGGCTGGTTATATACTCCTGAACAGCTGTCTCAACAGTATCGTAAATACTTTTGTTGCCATCGCAGGGGTGAGGGTTGGTTTACTTGCATTGCCCTGTCCTGGAACTGCCAGCTTTTCTTTCTTCCATGATTTCTTCTTTTTAAACCTGTCCGCGCCCCTTGGCCTCTCCCCTAGATCGGCCACTGACACGAACCCTAAGGTTGGCGCATTCACTTGCCTTATCAAAAAGTATATGTATTTATGTACGGTATTTGTGATCTGTTTAACAAAGTGACGTCGGTTTTTTATGCCTCTGCCGTCGTATTGGTGATAAATTAACGTCGGTTTTTTATGCGTCTGTCGTCTTGTTGATGATAAATTGCGTCATAACATTGTCAGAATGGCTGTGTATGGTTCCGCAGGCTTTGACAATATTATGACAAAATTTATCTTCAATAAGAAGACAGACGCATAAAAAACCGACGTAAATTTGTTTGTTTTTCTTTTTTTTGCAAAACCAAGACCCTAAAATATTTAAATGCTGAAAATAAATGAGGAGAAAAAGACGCAACAAACTTGCAGTAAAAAAGAAGAATGAATTCTATTCAAAATGACGCGGGGATTCTCAACAGCTTTTCTCGGTCTTTCATTGGCAACTTAAAAGAGTCATTAAAATCTCATTGGTTAAAAACTTGACAGTTTAACAGCTGAAAGCTGAACTTGAAAGCTTGCATAAATTAAAATTTATCGGTCTGTTTGGCTTATTGGTGATACCATCCTGTTTAAAAATGCGAGACAATTTATTATCGAAAGGTCAATATCGTTATTTGATTTACTTTTTCTGTTATTACCAAAATGCTTTTGCAGTGCTGTAACTCTCTTTTATGGCCATGCAAATAAATCTCATTGTTGTTGTTAAGTCAGGTTAATATGAAAACTTCAAGCCTTAACAAATGAGCCAATCAGCGCGCGAGAAATTAGACAGTTATTGTAAAATTCTTTTTACCCGATAGGTTATGTTCATTTGTACTTTTCTTTGCAGTATCGAGGTCTCCGGTCAGCTGGGAAAACATTATTTCTGTGAATATCAGAGCCATAGCTATGACGAGAAGCAGCGGGGTCTATCTGGAAGTACCTGAAAGGAATGCGGGGTTGATAGACCCCCATTCCTTACATATTTTTTATGTTCGGCTGTCAGGAATTAACGCGTGCAAAGTAATATGTGTCAAAATCCGCCGCCGCAGCTGCCAAAAATAATTTTTGTCACCGGAAGCACAGAGGCTGCCGCGCGCGAAAACAAATCCGGATGATTTGGTCTTCGTAAAACTTGGCGCTACAAACCCGCCAAACCAATCGAGCGGGGAAACCTCTGCCGCTCGCTTTCGCAGCTTCGCTGCTTCGTGCACGCGCGCTTGAATTGCTTAACCGAGCTACGCAGGCTAAATTTTTCTTTTGCATGCAGCGGGGACACTGAGAAATGTCTTCATTTAGATCCATGAATTTGAGCAGACAAAGCAGCAGACAAAGCTTACCACGATCCACAATTACAGAAATTAATTACGTATCAACGCGTACGCTTCGCCCATTCGTTTCTGCTTCCCGAGGGGCTTTTCTCATTTTGTCAACTGCAGTCTCAATGAAAATAAACTTTCGAGTGTGTGATAGAGATACCACGAGAAACAAATATTCTTTGCAGTGTAAGAAACTCATTTATTCTTATGTATTTATTCTTCCAAGTCATTTTTCCGATTTCCTTTAAGTTCTACATCCACTTCCGTGGATGCCACTGTAAACCTTTGTGATAACTGAATAGTTAAAATGAATAACGGAAGGTATTAAAGGCAACAGTGGCACACTCCGACGAAACGTCTGGATGCCACTGTAAACCTTATTCAATATGATAACTGAGCAGTTAAAATGAATTACAGAAATTATTAAAGGCAACAGTGGCACACTCCGACGAAACGTCTGGATGCCACTGTAAACCTTGTTGATAACTGAGCAGTTAAAACCTTAAAAGCAGAAATTATTAAACTGGCAACAGTGGCACACTCCGACGAAACGTCTGGATGCCACTGTAAACCTTGATGATAACTGAGCAGTTAAAATGAAAAACAGAAATTAATAAAGGCAACAATGGCACACTCCGACGAAACGTCTGAATGCCACTGTAAACCTTGTTGATAACTGAGCAGTTAAAATGAAAAACAGAAATTAATAAAGGCAACAGTGGCACACTCCGACGAAACGTCTGAATGCCACTGTAAGCCTTGATGATAACTA
>JAHPZR010029035.1:0-18049 GCA_019787425.1 Platygyra sinensis | reverse complement strand
TGTTCACCGTAATCCCTCTAGATAAAGCGTGTGAGTACATAAAGAAAAAAACTTGAACAAGATGCCCCTCTATCTTCAAGGACAAATTTGGACATTGATGACATCACTGCACTTCTTCAATTTACCCTGTCCAACAACTATTTTGTGTTCAATGACATAATTTACAAACAAGTCCATGGCTGTGCAATGGGCAGCCCTGTTAGCCCAGTTGTGGCCAATCTTTGCATGGAGGAGATCGAAGAGTCCGTAATCAGTATTTCATCCGTTCCCCCAAAAATTTGGAAAAGGTACGTTGATGATAGCTTCTGCATCATTGGAAAAGATGATGTCTCAGCCTTCCATGACACATTGAACTCAATTGACAAAAACATCTTGTTTACTATCGAGACCGAATGTAACAGAAAAATCTCCTTCCTCAACACTCTGGTCTCCCATAGAAATGGAGCCATCGTCATTGATGTTTACAGAAAGCTCACCCATACTGACAGATACTTAGATTTTAATTCCCATCACGACAATCTACACAAGGCCAGCACAGCATCAACTCTTCTGCACAGAGCTCTTAATTTACCCAATTCCTCCGAAGGAAAAAAGCAGGAACTTAATTATGTTCATGCAGCTCTGGAGTCCAATGGTTATCCATCTAAGTTTATCAAAAACATACAGGCTAAAAAAATTCGATCCTCAACAACAAATGTATCCCCAGACGAACTTGTTGGAATGTTTTTCAAGATGGTTGAACCAACCGAGTCACGCAAGTCTTTCACTTCTCTTCCTTACATCAAAGGAGTAACTGAACCTTTGACACGTGTCCTCAAAAAACATGATGTCACAGTTGTAAACAAGCCATTTACCACTCTACAATAACAGTTCCCAGCTCCGAAATTCCGACCTTCGACAGAATCAGAGATCAACGTCGTGTACGAAATTCCCTGTACAAATTGTTCGTGGTGTTACATTGGGGAAACCAGCAGAGCTTTTAATACCCGAAAAAAAGGACTTTTGAGAAACACCAAAACTGCGGCCAAAGGTTCAAAAATTGCTAATCAGGCTTGGTCCAACAACCACGCCACTGATTTTGAGAACGCATTAATCATTGACAAAGGCTCTTTCAGAACCAGAAGAACACTAGAAGCGTAGCATACCAGAGTAACACTTAAGGCTGATAACAATTCTTGCCCGTTACCTGCACAATACATTCTTTTTAACAAACATTCATAATTATTAATACATTTTTATAATTTCGCAATTCACGCTTTTTACTCATTCGCTTTTTACTCATTCATTTTACCCGTCGAAGACTGCAGTTCGGGCAGTCGAAAGTTCGTAATTTTTAATCATCTCAGCCAGAGGTCATTTTTAAATTTTTACTATGTTTCATGCTGGCTGCGGCACTTCTATATTTTTACATATCTAAAAATTATGTTGGATTTGTCGTGGACAAATTCTCCGAACATCGCTGCATTCTCGATTCATACGTGATCCACTGGTCACGGTCTCAATGAGACAAAATGCCCAGCATTCATAATTATTAATACATTTTTATAATTTCGCAATTCACGCTTTTTACTCATTCGCTTTTTACTCATTCATTTTACCCGTAGAAGACTGCAGTTCGGGCAGTCGAAAGTTCGTAATTTTTAATCATCTCAGCCAGAGGTCGTTTTTAAATTTTTACTATGTTTCATGCTGGCTGCGGCACTTCTATATTTTTACATATCTAAAAATTATGTTGGATTTGTCGTGGACAAATTCTCCGAACATCGCTACATTCTTGATTCATACGTGATCCACTGGTCACGGTCTCAATGAGACAAAATGCCCAGCAGTCAAAAAGCTTGGATACACCTGTAATTCCTGCAAATTTCTCTACTGCAAATCCATAACATTGCTTACAATCGCTTTACATTTCCAAACAAACATCAAATACTCTCAATATGTTTCGTGGAGACTTTCCGTGGAAATTCGGGGGACAATTTTGACTGCCGGGCATTTATTAATAGTTTTTTGAGAACACAACAGCATCCGGATAAAGACCTTAGGGATTTTATGGTATGAACAACCTTGGAAAATTCTTCTACTACAAATCCACAATTACTTTTAGAATCACTTGGCTATTCTAAAGAAACCTCGACTCTTCTCATCAGGTTTGAATGAAGCTCTTTGTCGCAGTTTGATAAATATCTCTAACTGCCGATGTATGTGTACAATTTTTCCAAGTGTCAAGCACATGCTGATTCTATAGTATCTTGCGAACGAACATAATTTTTTGAATTGCTCTGCGTCTAAAAATACCATCAAAGGCCATTAAAAAGTTTAAAAGAATCTTTCAGCGGAAATTCTGTGAAAATTTGAGACTGCCGCTCATTTAGTCCATTTACTAGTAAGACCTTACCCGCTTGACATTTGAATGAATGAATGAATGAATGAATGAAAACTTTTTTCTAAACAAAGATCTACTATTCTAGGAAGAATTGGATTACTTTTTGTGTTAAAATTCTATCAGACTGCTGGATATCTAGGTTTTTGAAGACACCTCCTGGTAGCCAGGTAGGTGTCTAGACACGATAACAATCTTTTAAGGTCTTGAAAAAAATATAAATCTCACGATGTTGTCTGTTGATTTTTTTTTTTCACAACGCCATCTGAAAACCAATTTAAATATCTTCATCTGTTGACTTTTTGAAAAGCAAATCATTTTATTCGTAAGTTGAATGAATCCAAACAGACAAAACAAAATGGTCTGAATGTAACCGTCGTTATATTCAGCCGTTAAGAAAGAATTAGAACTTGTCTGCCGCTCCTTGAAAACAAATCATGTTCATACCAAATGTTACCTTTAGGAAAGATTGTTAACTTCCTTTCACACAGTAACAAAAGAAGCAAACAATAACCAAGCTGATACATACTAATACATTTACTTCAACGCCTTACAACGCGAAGTTCAAACGCAGTCTAACGCAGCAAAACGAGAGCCTACGTTTAACCCTTCGTGTCAAGAATGCGCGTTCGATGTTCGTTTAGTTCTGAGTGGTACTGTACTTGTTTCATCTAAATCAAACCTACAACTTGCAGCACATGATATTGTAAGCTTGTCACATGTAATGAAAGCCTACATAGCAGTTTTTTCCTTTCACACAAGTGCGTAAAAGGTGAATGAAAACCTTGGGAGGCACACAAAGGTTTAAGATGAGAAAGTGACTCTGCCCTGAAGCTTTTCATGCACCTCTTGTGCACTTGGGACAGAAACAACTGCTTCACACAGGCTAATATAACGACTGTAACAGTAAGATTGAAGTTAATCCCATGTTTATTTATCTTTTACCTGTCCCAACACCAGTCTCATCTTCCAAGGTACTGTACAATTCCACAGAGTAATTTGAAAGCTTAGTTTCTGCAGCAGAAGAACGAAGCTTTCCCAGCAAACCAGCAGCATGCCATGTTGTTCCACAGGACAAACTGAGAAAAGAGGTCAAATGAGTCCAAGACTTCCTGATATTACAAAAGATTACCATCACCACAGGGAGTGCCTAGCAACACCTCACAACACTTGATTTTAGAATGAGGTGCACCCATGAAACAATGCAGAGTCATTTCACTTTGCACCTAAGTCGGCAAAAAAATCCAATGTCTTGTTCCAGAAAATGTCCATGCCTCCCCTCCCCCAACAGAGGGTTATTTACTTTGGACCACCCTGCCACCCCTGCAGCTCAGTCAGAAAAGGAGTGGGTGACTGCTTGCACTTTATAATAATATTATAGTTGCCCCCTTCATTACCTGGAATTGAACTTACTTTCCTTGCTCCAAAAGCAGGACATCCTTCCATCCCAATTTGGCAAGATGGTATGCTACGGAACAGCCAACTATCCCCCCACCGCAAACTACCACCTGAGCCTCGGTAGGCAATGTCGAGTCAGATGTTTGGTGCCTAACATGGCAGCTCTTGAATGTTGACTGGTTGTTTCCATAAACACTGGAAGGAAATAACAGCTGTCCTGTTCTGATTCAAGAAAGAAGGAAATAAACGCTCTGCAGAGGAGTCGTCCTTTACAATGTAAGTTGTCTGCAAGTCTGAGATCTATTACCTAATGAAAGATACTAGATAGAAAACAGCTTCAAATCAAGGTGTATATGTTACAGGTCAAATTTAAATTCAGGTTAAATTTTTTCCAACCTAGGTCAAGTTATTTTAACCTAGGTCATTTTGTTTCAACCTAGGTCAATTTGAGTTTTTTTTTTTTTTTTTTTTGGCGGCAAACAAAAATGTTTTTGGCACCTTTCTTCATCTCCTTCTCTTCATCTCACTCTACTTACTTCACCTACTATTCCTCCCTACTCTCCCAACATTGCAGCCATATTCTTTTTATCTCAATGCTTACCTTGTGAGCCTTGAACCACAGACCTTTGGTTTTCCTTTGGATTCATGTCCTGATGCCTTACCAGTGAGCCATGGACACTTGGATGCAAGTTCCACTATTTTTTTAATTACATACATTGTAGTTGTAATAAATTTCCTTAGATTATTCAAATCAGACATACTCACCCATTATTACACTACAGTACATGTACCTCTGCCCTAACTATATACAAATTAATCTTACTGTAATATCAAATTGACCTACCTAGAAAACAAACTGACCTAGGTTAAAACAAATTGACCTAGGTTGAAACAAATTGACCTAGGTTGAAACAAATTCACCAAGGTTGGAACAAATTGACCTAGGTTGAAACAAATTGACTAAGGAAACAAATTGACCTGTAACATATATAACAGAGATTTATTTATTTGCTTCATAAAATCTATATGACAAAAATAAGAATTCAAAATAAAATAATTGGATTTTTTTTTTCTTCACTGTGTTTTAGCAGTCTAAAAGCGTGAGATTCCACTTCAGGTTGGATCACAAATTACTGAATTTAGTGAACTGGAACAAGTCAGGCTGTTAAGTCAAAATGAGATTATAGTATGCATGTAGTACATCTAATTTTTTTTTCAATTTGAATCACAATTGGAATTATGCAAGAGGGTCTAATTCCTGGTTTATTTCACTTGTTTCATTTCTGTTTGTTTGGTTTGAAAAATATGTTGATCTACATTCTATGTGTCCAGCAGAAATTCTTTAGCACAAAATAAAAATTTGACCTTTAAGGAAGCTCGAAAGGGTTTTAGGTGCACGCGTGCGCACAATCTACACACGCCATACTAAGATGCACGTGTCCTGCTGAATCAGTATTAAAATAAGCACACCGGAAGTTAATGCTGCGTAAAATCGCGCGAACCGGAAATAAAATCTGCGGAAAACATTTGTTTTTAGCTCGAAAGTTTGCTCGGTGACCTATCTTGATTTTTTGCATGCACGCACCATTCACGATGGCACTTCAGATATAAAAGTTTCGGGGAAAATTATCTAGTGGAATTTTCTGTAAGCCATAAAACGCGTTTTCTTTAAATATATTTAATTCTACTAGATAAAATTTTTTCCCATACTGTCTGAAAGTTAAAGAATTAGGGAACTTTCCACAAAGAAATAAAAATGGTAGGTCACCGAATTAGTTTTCTCAGATAATTTACAAAAACTGAAATTTAGAGGACGCTTTTGTGGACCTTGTGCGTTACCATGGTAACTGATATGACGTCACAAGTACCCTTAAAGTATAGCCCAACAATAGAGTTGCAAGGAGACATATAGTTTGCCCACACCATTAAACATCCTTCTTTGTAATCTTCCATCGTTTCACAAACAATATAGCAACGAAAAACCCTTTCGAGCCTCCTTAATAATTACGTTTTTCAACATTTTCTGAGTGTGTAAATCCAGGGGCATATTTAAATCACACGTCTCTCATAAAGAACAACTAACATTAGGTTAAAACAATGTTGCAGATCAATTACCTTGTAAAGACGACTCCTTTAGGTAAAACACCCCACAGTAAACTGCTCTGTGACTTCAGAGCCCCAAGTCGCCACATTCTTCCACTCCTGGCCTGTAAGTCAGCAACTTCCAACAATTTTAACATGGATTATATCCTAAACATCATGCTGGAAAGAATGGGTAGGGATTTTGATTGCATGCATTGTCCCCAGGGTAGGGAATTTGACACCACTGTCATCTTGACGGACTAATAAGGAGAGTCTGGTAATCAGTGGCGGATCTAGGTGAGGGACCCGGGAGGCCTGGGTCCCCCTTCTTTTGGGTAAAAAAGAAGAAATGACAGAACGAAAAAAAGCCAGCAGGGAAAGTTAATCAAAACCGTCCTGCCCCCCTTAGCTGAAGGTCTTGATCTGCCACTGGTAATGAACCATCAGCTATCTTGTAAATATTCAGAAGTCAGTGGGGTCAAAGAAGGGCAAGGAATGCTCCTTTTACACAGGCCATCCATACTTTCAGTCTATGCTTGTGTGTACTGGAAAGAACGAGCCCCTGCTTTTTATAGGTAATTGCATCAATTCAAGTGCAATTAACGATTTACACTATGAGGGATATTTGAAAACTCTTTCAAAATTCAAAGTACTAAGTTCTTACCAAAACATCTAGTTATAAAAACGAGCAATGAAAAGTATGAATGACGTTTCGACTACGCCATGGTCATTTTCAAGTTCACGGAGCGTAAAGATTCTGCATATATACAATTTCTGAAACAATGGGATGAAGGTAAAAGCTAAGTATTTATATATGAACAATAAAAATGACAGAATGCGAAAATGAAGTGTAAATAAGAGGTGAAAAGAATAAAAGCTATTTAACGTGTTAAGCAAACAGCTTTGCGCAGATAGAATCACTCCATTTGTTTAAATTGGTTTGGCTTAAGGTCCCGAATAAGGTCTCTTATTTACAATGTTGGGTTTTGAAGGGCTTACATGTCAAATTTTGACAGCTCCGCCTCAAATTGACCTCAGTTGAGGCAGACCTATCAAAATTTGGCATGTAAGCCCTTCAAAACGCAAAAGTTTGACCAGACAAACTTGAACGTTTTAAGCATGTTACAACGCAGAAAAAAGTTTGCTGTTCATGATAGCTCAAAAATGGTAGTACATCTACCTGTTTCACTTATTAATGAGTTTTCCTTGACCGATCCTTTTTTTTTCCTAATATCAAGTTGTCAAGTTGGAGGTGGTAACTTTAGAAAATGACAAAATCTGTACCACTTGTGGTCACTTGTCCATCCCCCACCCTTTGGGTTTAACATTGATAGATGCGTAACTTTAAAGATCTGAAGTTAGGCATTGACTTCTAGTTCGGTCTAAAAGAGCTGAACAAAACTCCCATAGGCCTGAAACAAGACCCAGGTTTCAAGAAAAATGTCACATACGTTACCAAAAATTTCGGGGGGTAACTGTCCTCCACCTTTCTCCCCTAGATGTTTTGTTTTCTTGTTTGAGTTGTCTCTCATTGTACTGAAGGAATGAGTTATTCTGGTATACTGCTTTATGCATAACCAATAAATATAAACCTATCTAAGCGTTCTTCATTCACGTGTACGTTTAAGGGTGAAAACTGGCATACCCTTCCCAGCCCAGAATGAAGCATAATTTATATTTTCATAATTAGTAATGATGCTAGCAGCTATATCCCAGTGACGAAAAGCTCATTGCCTTCATCACCCTTATAAACTAACATCAAATCTTTCCAGGTGAATCAAAAGACGTAAAGCCATAAGAATAACAGTTAATTCCGATCAATGCAGAGCTGGGTTTCTGAGGAATAACAGATCGCGACTCGATCTATAAGACTTAATTATAAGGTTACATCGGGGTGTTATGGTTAGATTTTGAGCGTCAAGGGTCTCCGACTTGAACTTAATGTTTTGCATAAGTTTACACTGGAGATAAAAATAAATGGGCCAAACTCCAGAAAAAACAATATTCTCAAGGTTAACAAAGAACAAAGAAAACATGTTTTCATGTTACCTTCGACCTCCAGCTCTTTGGGTTTCCCTCGCTCAACAAGGTACGTCATGTATGCTGATTGTATGCATCGCGGATCATCGTGAAGTACAAAAAATGATCGCGAGAAAAATCAAGGTTTTTCCATTCCTTTATCAAAGTTAAAATAGTTCACATCTCCCTTCTCGTGCTATTCCACTTAGATTCTCTTTTCTGAATTAATTTTCTTCCAAGAATTGTAGCAAAGCAGCTGTCACATTGAACTCTCTGTCACGCAAAGTTCCACCTCCAACATTGGGTCACACAACTTTGTAAGAGAACAGGTCAGTTTTTCAAAGTGAACTTTTGTAACCAATATTGGACAACAAAGCTCTAAAATCACTTGGTGGATGTACATATGTAAATACCAGTGGGGCTTTGTCTAGAAATTTCCTGGTTTTGACTATTTGTTTGCTTTTGTAGCAAATCTACAGGATGTCTAGGTTTTTTCTTTATTTCTGCTTTTTTTAACCAAAAATAATAGTGTTGATTGACAACAGACCTCTAAAAGCACTTAGTACATTTGTACATATACCATAAGGACTGGGAGTTTCCTGGTTTTGACTATTGTTTCGCTTTTGTAATGAATCTACAGGAGTTTTTTCTCTTTTTGTGAGGTTTCCTGGTGTTACAAGTCACACATCACAACCTCCATCCAAAAATCTGACAGGACTAAACAAAAAGATTTTGTAAAGTTTATTTTCCCGTCATTTTCCATTCTTTCAATAACAGCATACCAAATCAAATAATATTACACTAAATTTCTTTATTGCTACCCTTCAAGCCACACAGTGAACCAATACTGTTTCAAATATATATACCTCTCTGGTTTCCAATACTCAGTGAATTATTTTTAGAATATTGTTGAGTTGTTTATATTTCCTCCAAAGAAAAAACATTTTGATCTCTAATAAGGTCATGAGACATGATTTTGTTAGATAATTTCTTTTCTGAAAAGTCTTTAAACATACAATAATTATTGAAACACAAGTAAAATCTCTTGTACAGAGGGGGGCAAAGGGTTTATGCGTGACGCGTGATGAGCACTAAAATTTGTACGTGATGTGTGAAAGTTACTTAAAAAGGAACGTGATTCGTTAATACCTGAATGCCTGTGATGCGTGATTTATCGCCTGAGGGATGCGTGATTCGTGAATTATTTATTTTAGGTCGTGAAAAATTCATTTACCTGAGGTTTTTGCATCAATAACTGATTCCGGCTGAAATTTCAGATACAGAAATAACAGTTCCTGGACACATGTGTATACAAGGGCAGGTTTAGAAGGAATCCATCCTCGATGTGCGCACGCACTTCAAACCGACAGAAACTTTCCATATACACACTTCACCTCCTGCCACCCTCCAGGCGTCAGGAAAGGCTTTTCAAAGGCGAAGCCTTAAGACTTCTGAGAACCAAATCTTCAAAAACCACATTTGAAGAAAACATTAAACAGTTCAAAAGTAGATTACGGGACAGAAGTTATCCAGATGACCTTTTAGAAAATACTCTCTCAGAAAGCCTTTTTGTTTAGTCCTGTCAGATTTTTGGATGGAGGTTGTGATGTGTGACTTGTAACACCAGGAAACCTCACAAAAAGAGAAAAAACTCCTGTAGATTCATTACAAAAGCGAAACAATAGTCAAAACCAGGAAACTCCCAGTCCTTATGGTATATGTACAAATGTACTAAGTGCTTTTAGAGGTCTGTTGTCAATCAACACTATTATTTTTGGTTAAAAAAAGCAGAAATAAAGAAAAAACCTAGACATCCTGTAGATTTGCTACAAAAGCAAACAAATAGTCAAAACCAGGAAATTTCTAGACAAAGCCCCACTGGTATTTACATATGTACATCCACCAAGTGATTTTAGAGCTTTGTTGTCCAATATTGGTTACAAAAGTTCACTTTGAAAAACTGACCTGTTCTCTTACAAAGTTGTGTGACCCAATGTTGGAGGTGGAACTTTGCGTGACAGAGAGTTCAATGTGACAGCTGCTTTGCTACAATTCTTGGAAGAAAATTAATTCAGAAAAGAGAATCTAAGTGGAATAGCACGAGAAGGGAGATGTGAACTATTTTAACTTTGATAAAGGAATGGAAAAACCTTGATTTTTCTCGCGATCATTTTTTGTACTTCACGATGATCCGCGATGCATACAATCAGCATACATGACGTACCTTGTTGAGCGAGGGAAACCCAAAGAGCTGGAGGTCGAAGGTAACATGAAAACATGTTTTCTTTGTTCTTTGTTAACCTTGAGAATATTGTTTTTTCTGGAGTTTGGCCCATTTATTTTTATCTCCAGTGTAAACTTATGCAAAACATTAAGTTCAAGTCGGAGACCCTTGACGCTCAAAATCTAACCATAACACCCCGATGTAACCTTATAATTAAGTCTTATAGATCGAGTCGCGATCTGTTATTCCTCAGAAACCCAGCTCTGCATTGATCGGAATTAACTGTTATTCTTATGGCTTTACGTCTTTTGATTCACCTGGAAAGATTTGATGTTAGTTTATAAGGGTGATGAAGGCAATGAGCTTTTCGTCACTGGGATATAGCTGCTAGCATCATTACTAATTATGAAAATATAAATTATGCTTCATTCTGGGCTGGGAAGGGTATGCCAGTTTTCACCCTTAAACGTACACGTGAATGAAGAACGCTTAGATAGGTTTATATTTATTGGTTATGCATAAAGCAGTATACCAGAATAACTCATTCCTTCAGTACAATGAGAGACAACTCAAACAAGAAAACAAAACATCTAGGGGAGAAAGGTGGAGGACAGTTACCCCCCGAAATTTTTGGTAACGTATGTGACATTTTTCTTGAAACCTGGGTCTTGTTTCAGGCCTATGGGAGTTTTGTTCAGCTCTTTTAGACCGAACTAGAAGTCAATGCCTAACTTCAGATCTTTAAAGTTACGCATCTATCAATGTTAAACCCAAAGGGTGGGGGATGGACAAGTGACCACAAGTGGTACAGATTTTGTCATTTTCTAAAGTTACCACCTCCAACTTGACAACTTGATATTAGGAAAAAAAAAGGATCGGTCAAGGAAAACTCATTAATAAGTGAAACAGGTAGATGTACTACCATTTTTGAGCTATCATGAACAGCAAACTTTTTTCTGCGTTGTAACATGCTTAAAACGTTCAAGTTTGTCTGGTCAAACTTTTGCGTTTTGAAGGGCTTACATGCCAAATTTTTGATAGGTCTGCCTCAACTGAGGTCAATTTGAGGCGGAGCTGTCAAAATTTGACATGTAAGCCCTTCAAAACCCAACATTGTAAATAAGAGACCTTATTCGGGACCTTAAGCCAAACCAATTTAAACAAATGGAGTGATTCTATCTGCGCAAAGCTGTTTGCTTAACACGTTAAATAGCTTTTATTCTTTTCACCTCTTATTTACACTTCATTTTCGCATTCTGTCATTTTTATTGTTCATATATAAATACTTAGCTTTTACCTTCATCCCATTGTTTCAGAAATTGTATATATGCAGAATCTTTACGCTCCGTGAACTTGAAAATGACCATGGCGTAGTCGAAACGTCATTCATACTTTTCATTGCTCGTTTTTATAACTAGATGTTTTGGTAAGAACTTAGTACTTTGAATTTTGAAAGAGTTTTCAAATATCCCTCATAGTGTAAATCGTTAATTGCACTTGAATTGATGCAATTACCTATAAAAAGCAGGGGCTCGTTCTTTCCAGTACACACAAGCATAGACTGAAAGTATGGATGGCCTGTGTAAAAGGAGCATTCCTTGCCCTTCTTTGACCCCACTGACTTCTGAATATTTACAAGATAGCTGATGGTTCATTACCAGTGGGCAGATCAAGACCTTCAGCTAAGGGGGGCAGGACGGTTTTGATTAACTTTCCCTGCTGGCTTTTTTTCGTTCTGTCATTTCTTCTTTTTTACCCAAAAGAAGGGGGACCCAGGCCTCCCGGGTCCCTCACCTAGATCCGCCACTGATTACCAGACTCTCCTTATTAGTCCGTCAAGATGACAGTGGTGTCAAATTCCCTACCCTGGGGACAATGCATGCAATCAAAATCCCTACCCTTCTTCCAGCATGATGTTTAGGATATAATCCATGTTAAAATTGTGGAAGTTGCTGACTTACAGGCCAGGAGTGGAAGAATGTGGCGACTTGGGGCTCTGAAGTCACAGAGCAGTTTACTGTGGGGTGTTTTACCTAAAGGAGTCGTCTTTACAAGGTAATTGATCTGCAACATTGTTTTAACCTAATGTTAGTTGTTCTTTATGAGAGACGTGTGATTTAAATATGCCCCTGGATTTACACACTCAGAAAATGTGAAAAACGTAATTATTAAGGAGGCTCGAAGGGTTTTTCGTTGCTATATTGTTTGTGAAACGATGGAAGATTACAAAGAAGGATGTTTAATGGTGTGGGCAAACTATATGTCTCCTTGCAACTCTATTGTTGGGCTATACTTTAAGGGTACTTGTGACGTCATATCAGTTACCATGGCAACGCACAAGGTCCACAAAAGCGTCCTCTAAATTTCAGTTTTTGTAAATTATCTGAGAAACTAATTCGGTGACCTACCATTTTATTTCTTTGTTGGAAAGTTCCCTAAATTCTTTAACTTTTCAGACAGTATGGAGAAAAATTTATCTAGTAGAATTAAATATATTTAAAGAAAAGCGATTTTATGGCTTACAGAAAATTCCACTAGATAATTTTCCCCGAAACTTTTATATCTGAAGTGCCATCGTGAATGGTGCGTGTATGCAAAAAATCAAGATAGGTCACCGAGCAAACTTTTGAGCTAAAAACAAATGTTTTCCGCAGATTTTATTTCCGGTTCGCACGATTTTACGCAGCATTAACTTCCGGTGTGCTTATTTTAATACTGATTCAGCAGACACGTGCATCTTAGTTATGGCGTGTGTAGATTGTGCGCACGCGTGCACCTAAAACCCTTTCGAGCTTCCTTAAAGGTCAAATTTTATTATTTGTGCTAAAGAATTTCTGCTGGACACAAGAATGTAGATCAACATATTTTTCAAACCAAACAAACAGAAATGAAACAAAGTGAAATAAACCAGGAATTAGACCCTCTTGCATAATTCCAATTGTGATTCAAAATTGAAAAAAAAATTAGATACTACATGCATCTATAATCTCATTTTGACTTAACAGCCTGACTTGTTCCAGTTCACAAATTCAGTAATTTGTGATCCAACCTGAAGTGGAATCTCACGCTTTTAGACTGCTAAAACACAGTGAAGAAAAAAAAAATCCAATTATTTTATTTTGAATTCTTATTTTTGTCATATAGATTTTATGAAGCAAATAAATAAATCTCTGTTATATATGTTACAGGTCAATTTGTTCCTTAGTCAATTTGTTTCAACCTAGGTCAATTTTGTTCCAACCTTGGTGAATTTGTTTCAACCTAGGTCAATTTGTTTCAACCTAGGTCAATTTGTTTTAACCTAGGTCAGTTTGTTTTCTAGGTAGGTCAATTTGATATTACAGTAAGATTAATTTGTATATAGTTAGGGCAGAGGTACATGTACTGTAGTGTAATAATGGGTGAGTATGTCTGATTTGAATAATCTAAGGAAATTTATTACAACTACAATGTATGTAATTAAAAAAATAGTGGAACTTGCATCCAAGTGTCCATGGCTCACTGGTAAGGCATCAGGACATGAATCCAAAGGAAAACCAAAGGTCTGTGGTTCAAGGCTCACAAGGTAAGCATTGAGATAAAAAGAATATGGGCTGCAATGTTGGGAGAGTAGGGAGGGAATAGTAGGTGAAGTAAGTAGAGTGGAGATGAAGAGAAGGAGGATGAAGAGAAGGTGCCAAAAACATTTTTGTTTGCCGCCAAAAAAAAAAAAAAAAAAAACTCAAATTGACCTAGGTTGAAACAAAATGACCTAGGTTAAAATAACTTGACCTAGGTTGGAAAAAATTTAACCTGAATTTAAATTTGACCTGTAACATATACACCTTGATTTGAAGCTGTTTTCTATCTAGTATCTTTCATTAGGTAATAGATCTCAGACTTGCAGACAACTTACATTGTAAAGGACGACTCCTCGGCAGAGCGTTTATTTCCTTCTTTCTTGAATCAGAACAGGACAGCTGTTATTTCCTTCCAGTGTTTATGGAAACAACCAGTCAACATTCAAGAGCTGCCATGTTAGGCACCAAACATCTGACTCGACATTGCCTACCGAGGCTCAGGTGGTAGTTTGCGGTGGGGGGATAGTTGGCTGTTCCGTAGCATACCATCTTGCCAAATTGGGATGGAAGGATGTCCTGCTTTTGGAGCAAGGAAAGTAAGTTCAATTCCAGGTAATGAAGGGGGCAACTATAATATTATTATAAAGTGCAAGCAGTCACCCACTCCTTTTCTGACTGAGCTGCAGGGGTGGCAGGGTGGTCCAAAGTAAATAACCCTCTGTTGGGGGAGGGGAGGCATGGACATTTTCTGGAACAAGACATTGGATTTTTTTGCCGACTTAGGTGCAAAGTGAAATGACTCTGCATTGTTTCATGGGTGCACCTCATTCTAAAATCAAGTGTTGTGAGGTGTTGCTAGGCACTCCCTGTGGTGATGGTAATCTTTTGTAATATCAGGAAGTCTTGGACTCATTTGACCTCTTTTCTCAGTTTGTCCTGTGGAACAACATGGCATGCTGCTGGTTTGCTGGGAAAGCTTCGTTCTTCTGCTGCAGAAACTAAGCTTTCAAATTACTCTGTGGAATTGTACAGTACCTTGGAAGATGAGACTGGTGTTGGGACAGGTAAAAGATAAATAAACATGGGATTAACTTCAATCTTACTGTTACAGTCGTTATATTAGCCTGTGTGAAGCAGTTGTTTCTGTCCCAAGTGCACAAGAGGTGCATGAAAAGCTTCAGGGCAGAGTCACTTTCTCATCTTAAACCTTTGTGTGCCTCCCAAGGTTTTCATTCACCTTTTACGCACTTGTGTGAAAGGAAAAAACTGCTATGTAGGCTTTCATTACATGTGACAAGCTTACAATATCATGTGCTGCAAGTTGTAGGTTTGATTTAGATGAAACAAGTACAGTACCACTCAGAACTAAACGAACATCGAACGCGCATTCTTGACACGAAGGGTTAAACGTAGGCTCTCGTTTTGCTGCGTTAGACTGCGTTTGAACTTCGCGTTGTAAGGCGTTGAAGTAAATGTATTAGTATGTATCAGCTTGGTTATTGTTTGCTTCTTTTGTTACTGTGTGAAAGGAAGTTAACAATCTTTCCTAAAGGTAACATTTGGTATGAACATGATTTGTTTTCAAGGAGCGGCAGACAAGTTCTAATTCTTTCTTAACGGCTGAATATAACGACGGTTACATTCAGACCATTTTGTTTTGTCTGTTTGGATTCATTCAACGTACGAATAAAATGATTTGCTTTTCAAAAAGTCAACAGATGAAGATATTTAAATTGGTTTTCAGATGGCGTTGTGAAAAAAAAAAATCAACAGACAACATCGTGAGATTTATATTTTTTTCAAGACCTTAAAAGATTGTTATCGTGTCTAGACACCTACCTGGCTACCAGGAGGTGTCTTCAAAAACCTAGATATCCAGCAGTCTGATAGAATTTTAACACAAAAAGTAATCCAATTCTTCCTAGAATAGTAGATCTTTGTTTAGAAAAAAGTTTTCATTCATTCATTCATTCATTCAAATGTCAAGCGGGTAAGGTCTTACTAGTAAATGGACTAAATGAGCGGCAGTCTCAAATTTTCACAGAATTTCCGCTGAAAGATTCTTTTAAACTTTTTAATGGCCTTTGATGGTATTTTTAGACGCAGAGCAATTCAAAAAATTATGTTCGTTCGCAAGATACTATAGAATCAGCATGTGCTTGACACTTGGAAAAATTGTACACATACATCGGCAGTTAGAGATATTTATCAAACTGCGACAAAGAGCTTCATTCAAACCTGATGAGAAGAGTCGAGGTTTCTTTAGAATAGCCAAGTGATTCTAAAAGTAATTGTGGATTTGTAGTAGAAGAATTTTCCAAGGTTGTTCATACCATAAAATCCCTAAGGTCTTTATCCGGATGCTGTTGTGTTCTCAAAAAACTATTAATAAATGCCCGGCAGTCAAAATTGTCCCCCGAATTTCCACGGAAAGTCTCCACGAAACATATTGAGAGTATTTGATGTTTGTTTGGAAATGTAAAGCGATTGTAAGCAATGTTATGGATTTGCAGTAGAGAAATTTGCAGGAATTACAGGTGTATCCAAGCTTTTTGACTGCTGGGCATTTTGTCTCATTGAGACCGTGACCAGTGGATCACGTATGAATCAAGAATGTAGCGATGTTCGGAGAATTTGTCCACGACAAATCCAACATAATTTTTAGATATGTAAAAATATAGAAGTGCCGCAGCCAGCATGAAACATAGTAAAAATTTAAAAACGACCTCTGGCTGAGATGATTAAAAATTACGAACTTTCGACTGCCCGAACTGCAGTCTTCTACGGGTAAAATGAATGAGTAAAAAGCGAATGAGTAAAAAGCGTGAATTGCGAAATTATAAAAATGTATTAATAATTATGAATGCTGGGCATTTTGTCTCATTGAGACCGTGACCAGTGGATCACGTATGAATCGAGAATGCAGCGATGTTCGGAGAATTTGTCCACGACAAATCCAACATAATTTTTAGATATGTAAAAATATAGAAGTGCCGCAGCCAGCATGAAACATAGTAAAAATTTAAAAATGACCTCTGGCTGAGATGATTAAAAATTACGAACTTTCGACTGCCCGAACTGCAGTCTTCGACGGGTAAAATGAATGAGTAAAAAGCGAATGAGTAAAAAGCGTGAATTGCGAAATTATAAAAATGTATTAATAATTATGAATGTTTGTTAAAAAGAATGTATTGTGCAGGTAACGGGCAAGAATTGTTATCAGCCTTAAGTGTTACTCTGGTATGCTACGCTTCTAGTGTTCTTCTGGTTCTGAAAGAGCCTTTGTCAATGATTAATGCGTTCTCAAAATCAGTGGCGTGGTTGTTGGACCAAGCCTGATTAGCAATTTTTGAACCTTTGGCCGCAGTTTTGGTGTTTCTCAAAAGTCCTTTTTTTCGGGTATTAAAAGCTCTGCTGGTTTCCCCAATGTAACACCACGAACAATTTGTACAGGGAATTTCGTACACGACGTTGATCTCTGATTCTGTCGAAGGTCGGAATTTCGGAGCTGGGAACTGTTATTGTAGAGTGGTAAATGGCTTGTTTACAACTGTGACATCATGTTTTTTGAGGACACGTGTCAAAGGTTCAGTTACTCCTTTGATGTAAGGAAGAGAAGTGAAAGACTTGCGTGACTCGGTTGGTTCAACCATCTTGAAAAACATTCCAACAAGTTCGTCTGGGGATACATTTGTTGTTGAGGATCGAATTTTTTTAGCCTGTATGTTTTTGATAAACTTAGATGGATAACCATTGGACTCCAGAGCTGCATGAACATAATTAAGTTCCTGCTTTTTTCCTTCGGAGGAATTGGGTAAATTAAGAGCTCTGTGCAGAAGAGTTGATGCTGTGCTGGCCTTGTGTAGATTGTCGTGATGGGAATTAAAATCTAAGTATCTGTCAGTATGGGTGAGCTTTCTGTAAACATCAATGACGATGGCTCCATTTCTATGGGAGACCAGAGTGTTGAGGAAGGAGATTTTTCTGTTACATTCGGTCTCGATAGTAAACAAGATGTTTTTGTCAATTGAGTTCAATGTGTCATGGAAGGCTGAGACATCATCTTTTCCAATGATGCAGAAGCTATCATCAACGTACCTTTTCCAAATTTTTGGGGGAACGGATGAAATACTGATTACGGACTCTTCGATCTCCTCCATGCAAAGATTGGCCACAACTGGGCTAACAGGGCTGCCCATTGCACAGCCATGGACTTGTTTGTAAATTATGTCATTGAACACAAAATAGTTGTTGGACAGGGTAAATTGAAGAAGTGCAGTGATGTCATCAATGTCCAAATTTGTCCTTGAAGATAGAGGGGCATCTTGTTCAAGTTTTTTTCTTTATGTACTCACACGCTTTATCTAGAGGGATTACGGTGAACAG
>JAHPZR010029034.1:12500-26636 GCA_019787425.1 Platygyra sinensis | reverse complement strand
CATTATCAGTAGGGAAATCACATTTGGACAGGTCCACTGATACTCTTAAAATGTATGTTAAAGATGAGAAAAATGGGTTGCATCAACCAAATCATAGCATTGCATGCCAGTGTGGGGGTGTATATCCAGCATGTAACCACCTAAGAAAGACAAACAAAAATATTTTCAAGTCACAAAAGACAAACAACCAGATATTATTTATTAGTTTTTCATCCATCTGTCCTGTTATTATAGTGTTATTGATCATTAATATTGTCAGAATGTTGCCAAAGTAGCTGTGGATCTGCATCAACAAGTGATGACAAAATTCAATGTCAATAACTGGACAAATGAAAAACTAACGTCAATTTGTTTTTTTACAATAACACATTGTCTGCTCTCCCTTGTTGATGCCCTGCTTAAAATCAATGCTACAATTCATATATCTGTCTGCTTACTGACAATGAAAATTAGCCATAATGAGGGTGTGAGAATTTCTGCAGTTATTGTAAAAAGAATAATTTTGGTTAGAAAAAGGTACTTTTGTTAATAAGGGTTTCAGAGGAAAAGTCCAGATATATGTAAAAATGTTATCTTGATAGAAAAAATACTTCTAGTTTTACAAGAGAAATTCAGAAAAAAGGGATTAAGAGAAATTAAGTGCTTCTCTAACAATTTCTCTTGTTTGTATTTCCTTAATATATACCAACAACAGTAAACAAGATATGATGTATAGGTTTTACCCCTGATGTAATTTTTCAAGCCAGTTTGTTGTCACTTTAAAAAGAATTGCAAGTACACCACCCACCCCCTCAGTCCCTATTCCTAAATCCCTACAACAGCACAGATTCCAAGATTCCATATCATCCCCCAACATACCGGTAATTTACCATAATACTCCCATACTACAATACAATCTTTTTTTCATTTTGTCAGTACAGACAGACCTAGATTCAGACTTCAGATCTCTGACTTTTTGGTCCACTTCATCTCCACTAGGCCATGAAAGCAATCATTGCAAATTTTCTAATATATGTTGGTCTAATTTATTATTGCTCTCAGATTCCTCTTTCCCCTTTTATGAAATTAAGGGAAAGTTCATTTAATATGACAAGGGGGGGATGAAGATTTTGAAACTTGAAGCTTCAAATTTTAGCAGCCTCCCTCGCTAGCGGTTCAATTTTTCAAGAGCCCCTCCACCCCTTTGGTAGTAAAAATTTCAGAGCCCCTCTCCTAGCCCAACAATTTTTTCAGAGCCCCCCCCCCCCCTTCGGGCGTGTAAAAATTTTCGGAGCCCCCCCTCAATATCTTCATTTCCCCACCCCCCTTGTCATATTAAATGAACTTTCCCTAAATTGGTCTAAAAAGATGAACTGGCTGTATTAATTACTAGATTCTGGTATCAGTTAAACTGCTTAAATTGACCTTCATTTGCCAGAGACATTGAACTGAATACTATATTTAAACACGAAAGAGTATTCAGCAGAGCTGGTGGGGTCGTGTATTAAAACTTAAATACATCTTAACACAGATCAGTGAGGATATTCCCAGTTTTGCTTTTGGCAACGACCACTACTCTGACCTCAAAATATGCAAAACAACCTCTGTCAATTCAATATACACACTAAATTCCCCTCTAAAAATAATACCCTCTTCGACACCTTACAGTAAAATTTTGCCAATGGCCGAATCAACTATCACCTCATAGAAATCTTGAGCTCATAATCTAATTGTTAAATAGAAGATGAGGTGTTGAAAAACAAATCTTTGGAAGAACAAAAAAAAAACCTGTAAAAACAATCACCAGTTCCGTATTCCCATGAAATCTCTTATTGAGTTAATTTGGTATAGAATATTACTCAAAAAATAAAAGTTAACTAATTATGACTACAAGCTGTACAAGATTTTCAGATTGTCTGATTATACCCATGTATGAAGATTGATAGAGAAACAAAGGTAAAATTTTTTCCCTGGGCTGCCAGAGGGTTTTTTTCCGTGATGAAGCTGCAACTGTGAGCGGCGAAGCCAGGATCTCCATCATGGTTTTGCCCCTCACAATCACAGCTTCGCTACGAAAATAAACCCTCTGGCAACCAGGGCAAGGTAAATCATGGTTTGAAGAAAATTTCATCACAGTTCTATTTAACAATATCGTTAGATTGTGAGGTTAAGATTCCCATCAGTTGATAATTAATATAGTTGATAAAGCCTCAAACTATCACCTCAAAGAAGTCTTGACCTCATAGCCAAATTTAACCTGCAGAAAAGGAGTAATTTCTTTAAATATTTTAGGTGAACATAGGCGAAAGGAAGGCGAGCGCAAAATGCAAGTTGAATTCTGTCCAGCATTTATTTATGAACCACTTCATAGTACCCGGGGGTACTTCCAGAAAAATCTGGTGGGGAAGTGCAGCCTGCTTCCCAAAAACCTGTATTTATTACCAAAATATGTGATTTTCCCTACCCTATTTAATTTCTGACCACCACCAAAAATTTAATATCCTATTTAGGACTGTTGTGGCTGACACAGCTACCCTTAACTTAAATTTTGAAGGCCTTTAAATTATGGCCTTATCAATAATAATGAAAAAGTAGCTTCTTCTAGGTAACATACTCAATTCATGACTAGAGTACAAAACCCATACCCTAATGGCTATTTATGACCAAAATGGCTGAAAACCCAAACCCTTTGGGCCACACATACCTAATTCTACAACAACAGCACAAATTCTTGTGCGCTCATTGGCTGCTTTTATCATCAACAAGCGGACAGACACATGAATTTATAATTTATGCAATGCGGTGACGAGCAAATTTGACAGTAAAAAACAAATTGACATCAGTTTTTCATGCATCTGCCCTAATTACCCCCCTGCCCTGTCCCTGAAGGTGAAGACAGCAACCACACAAGCAGGCTCTTGGCAAAAATCTGAACGAACGAAATGATGAGGGAACGTGAAGGGAAGCAATGACACGTGACTAGAAAGGGACCGGGGAGGGGGGGGGGAATAAATTATTGAATACCCGGGAGGATTTCTGCCGTTATAGACAGTGAATTATCGTCATAGCATCGTCAATTGAAAGTAGTCTGCAGATCCACTTGGCTATCGCCTCGTGGATCCACAGCTACTTTGACAATGTCATGACGAAATTCATGATCAATAACAAGACAGACACAAGAAAAACTGACGTCAATTTGTTAAATAGCTCATATAAGGGAGTGCCCCCTTCCGGGGTCACAGTGGGTGGGTAAGGATATTTATACCATTCCATTGAGAGCTAACCCTAAACAATATACCTGCCAACTCTCACGCCTGCGGGTTGAAACTTCACGAGTCTCACGCCTGCGGGCCAATTTCTCACGCCTGATTGAAAAATGTGAGTTGTTGCCGTCTTGCTTGACACAATTTCCAAAAATATGTTAACTCAGACGCATGTAAGGAACGAAAACCATGTGTAAAATGAATAAATGACAATACCTTACCTCGCGATCTCTAATTTTGAAGTGAAAAGCATTGGGAGCGAGCTCGCGTTTATGCGCGTCCTAAGACTGGGACTGGGAAATGCGAGGGCTGTTTACGCTTTCATAACAGTATGCAAATTTGGTAGGTCACTCATAAGGCGGGAAAATGTATGTGCTAACTTCCGAGTTTTCATACATGTGACGTCTTCGTTCGCTTGTGGGAGCTGCAGACTTTTACTTTTACTAGTTCAACTTCAAGTTGTTAGAAATAAATCAGTTTACTCGCTTAATGACTATGGAAAGGCAGCAGTACTTTCATAATCTTTCATAATCGTTTTCTCGATAGCTTCAACGTCGGTAGACTTCGGACTGGTCCTCGGGAATCTTCGGAAATGATCGTGTCGTCTTCAAAAATCTCAGCACTCCCAGGATAAAAAATCTCACGCCTATATCTCAGAAAAAGTTGGCAGGTGTAAAACAAGTGCCCAAAGAGGTCGATCACCAGACCAGCATTGCAGTCAAGACAATACAGAGGAATTAACAATTAACCACTTGATGACTGAAGGAGAGTTATAAGAGGCGATTGATCTACTCATGACTGCTTCACCCCTTTGTTAATCTTTTCGGAGAAATCTGATATCCCGGGCCCCAAAACTTATTTACAATCAATTTTCTAACTCGTAACATCGATTATTTCTTACAGAGAAACAGTATTCAACCACAGATATGGAAATAGGATACTAACCTTGAGTATACGATTCATCTTGTTGTTTCCACCACACGCACGTGGATACTGACCTTCAGCTGTGTGTTCACTGACAACGACTTTCAGAACTAAACGGCTTCTGTTAAATATGTTCCCGTTGTTCACAGTGAAAACTATGGCCGGCAATACTTCATCCAGGTTATTGTTAACATTATAGGCTATTTCACGTAGTGTTATCACTAAATCGCGAACAACAAGAACCAAAATTCGGAACAACACCAGTTTTGCCAATGTGTAAAATCCGCCATTCGATGACAGAAGGCTATCCGTTATTTTCCTTCAAAACAATAATAAACTGTTCTCTCTTGCCGAAAGTTTTGCTTGAAAAGTCGAAGAAATATGCCTGCCACATATTTCTAGCCTCAGTTAGAAAGGAAACGAACCTGATGGTTTGTAAATAGAAGAAAATCTTGGCAAATCCAAACGCCATTTTTTCGCTTTGTGAAACGAGCTGCGAGGCCTAGTTTAAACCGGATGTGACGTCACTTTTTGTTGATGATCCAGATGAATCCAGATACGAAAATTTCAGGAGTCTTCTGCCCGCACCTGTTCCGTGTTTACCGGCTTCATTTACTTCAGGAATGAAGTAAAAAGCACTGAGTTAGGCTAGTTAACTTGTTAGTTTTTACATGTGAACCCTGCTCAACGGCCCTCAACCTGACGTTGCGTGACGATCAAGTAGCGAACGCTCGGCATGATGAGGGTAAAATTTCGGGTTTGGGTTTGTGACGCAAGATGTCTTTTGAGCACCAAACAAAAGGAACTTGATAATTATGGTTGCTGTTTTTCCATAAAAGTAAATTAGTTAACGCCCAAAACGTGACTTAATACTACTCGCCGAGGACAGCACCGACGAACGAAGTTGTCCACAATGTGCCGCGAAGAGTTCCATTTATCCCAAGTCAGCTTGCAGCATTCTGACGCTAAAGATTTTGGTCGATCGCCGGTGAGTTTTGAAGTCATTGAAATATACAAAGCTTTTATTCATTTTGATCAATGACGATTGCAAGCGAATATTACGTTAAAGGCCGACGTCTCGGCTTCATCATGACTGTGACCTTTTGCTCTTCTGTTGAGGTAAATGTCTCAAGGTTTTATTTGAAACTGAAGCCGCTATACTTTGTGAGACTAAAAGAGAAGGAAAACATATTTACCAACACAATGTTATCGACAACACGTCCGAGTCATTAGTGTGTTAATTATGTTAAGTCGGTCACTGAATGAAAATTCCTGATTCACGTTTTGAACCCTTGCAACGTTATTGTCATTTAACAACTTGTCCTCAGTTTTTCATGGGTCTGTCCTTTTGTTGATCGTGAATTTTGTCATAACATTGTCAAAGTAGCTGTGGATCCGCGTGGCGATAGCCGCGTGGATATATTTGGTCGATAAAATCGACCATATCACACCAACCGTAAAACACTGAAAATAATAAATAAATAAAATAAGTAAAGGAATAAAGTATAAATATATCAATATATAAAATGGTAATAGAAAAATTAGATAAGAAAACTAAATAAGTTATATTTAACAAACAAAGAAGCCTAAGGCGTGTATTACACTGTGATAAAACACTGTCGGAAAACATTATTGCGCTAAGCAACGCAACTTTATACGCACATGCATATATCTTTATTTGTTTTGTGGCATGAATTACGAAAATAGAGCAGAGATCGATTTGCAAGTATCCATGAAAGAGACATTTAACCCTTTAGTGCCCAAGGGGTCTCCCTTTGACGAGTAAAATCGTCTGGCGTTAGACAGAGTAAAATCTATAAGTCACTACTGGGCATTAAAGGGTTAATTGCTTTGATTGTTATCGTGAATGAATGAATGACATTAAGTTGTTTCCAAATACAACGGCCGCCTCGCGGCTTAACATATTCTACCCTGAAATTCATGAGGTCGACTTGTGGCAAGTCTATTTTTAGAGTACTTAAGATCGAACAAATAGTGCAGTCGAGGGAGACCGTTTACTTGTTGTCACACGAAGGTAGAGTGCAAATAAGATTGAGAACTGTTGGGAATAAATAAGGAAATACAGTCCTGAGTCAGTTGTGAGTGAGAATTCCCGAACAAACACGACAGGCATTTGAGAACACGAGGGAAATGTAGAAAACACGAGCCGCAGGCGAGTGTTTTCTACATTTCTCGAGTGTTCTCAAATGCCTGTCGTGTTTTATCACAGTGTAGTACACGGCTTAAGCTTCTTCATTTGCTTTATGATATAGACTTTACGGGCGCAAAACAATAAAACACGCTTTTTCTATGTTTTATACTCTGACCAATCAGAGTGCATGCAGGGGCCTATCTATATTTTAAATAACAATTATTTAATAAGAAAAGCTGCTAACCTATATAATTTGAAATGATCCTAAACAAGTCGATGAAACAACGACCTCTGCACCGTTCCAGTCCGTTATATATAGTTTTTGAAAGAAAAAAATTAAAAATGTCATTATTTGCATAAGGCAAATGAAATTTATATTGATGGCTTCTCCTTGGGCAGCTCTTGAAGTGTGGAATTAAGTGTTTTCGGGTATCTATATCAATAAGACCATGAGTTCGTCTATGTATAAGTTTTAACCTCAACTGCCTTCTTCTCATTTCCAGCGCAGGTCACCTTAAGTTTGTCTGTAACACTCGCAGTTCTATTATAATTTGGTAAGCGGAACCATGCTGCTCTATGTTGAACCCTTTCCAGAGCACAGATAGCTTTCTTTAAAAACGGGTTCCAAGCCATGCTTGCATTCTCCAGGTTCGGATGTACTAGGGATAGATCCACAGCTACAGTCAGTCAAAAATCTCCTTTCTATCACAGACGAGTTCAGCATTACAATTATCTTAATTCACTTCAAGCTAATAAGTTGACAAATAGACAAGTAGTTGTTTCACTTACGGCTGCTGTTGCAGCCTGGCAGTTTCTTCAGAAAATAACAGTGCGTACTGGCATAGCATATCCTATGGCAAATTATGAGGTTGTCAGACTCAACAGACACTTTTCAAGCTAATAAGGGTTGTTTATTATTTACTCTGAAAAGGCGGTTGGTCAACAGTTGGAGTAAATGGGATGTGTTAAATCCTGACTGAAAATTTCCATAGGGATGTGCTTGTTCCATTTCCATGCCTTTTTCCCAGAAGATAGGAACCTATAGAGCGAGCCTGGAACTAGTAAAAACTAGCAAATGGAAACCACATTTTCCAACTCGAAATTCTGTTTCGGAATGTTGGTCTATCTTTCAAGAAATCCCATTAATTTATTTTTTCCATGAAAATTTCTATTCAGGGTCTGCAAAATTAATCTTTCCATTCACATTCCATCCAAATTTTTGGAGTTTTTGGGTAAATGGTAAACAACCAAGAAACAGGCAGGCAGACCTAATTGACCTCTTCATTTAATCATTTGCTAGACTGCTCAATAGATCACAGTCAAATGGCTGTATAGTTCTATTGAACTTTAGACTTATAATTTGATAGATCAATACTATCACTGTTAATTAAGTGATGCTGTAATATAGGTATCATGTAAATACTCTAGCATTGATAAACACATTGTTGCAATCTTCATGGGATAATGGGTTGCCATACTTTCTGATGGTAGTCAGAGGCAGATCCAGGTTTTTTCTTGGGAGGGGCGGGGGGGGGGGGGGGGGGCTCACCACTAAAGAATGGCATAACTGACTGGTGAGGTAAACAAATTTTAAAAGCAAGTATGAAGAAGAAGGTTTTATCTCGGTGGGGGGTTTGGTGCACTCCCCCTGCACCCTCCTAGATCTGCTCAGTAGTGAAGCCTGTTAAATTTTTAACTTCATGTGCTTATAATTCAGAACTTTCTCAAAGAAACCCACTTTTTATTTACAGACTGTGATAAGCTGCACATTAGATACAACTTTGTGCAAAGTTAAAAAAATTCTGTAAGTGGAATTCAGAGCTATTCAGTTCAATTTTTTAAAATGTAATAACAGTGATTACAGTCATACAAGTGTTAAAGAATATTTTATGAAATTCTAGCTTTCATATGGGTAACACAAACAAGCGTTACAGAAAGCCGAACAAACAACCTTGTCACGTTAATCTTCGCACGTGTTTCTGGCAAAAGTTCCCACGAGAAAATATATGTTGTTATCAAAGGGTTTCCTTGCATGATTTGCGCTATCTTTTGGCAAGAAAAGTTATTTCCTTTTCGTTAACCCACAACGCGGGCCTGGGGATCGGTTGAACCTTTTAACACAAAAAACAAATGACCCAAATAACCCAGGGAACCCTGGGGTGGCATCTGACACGCGGGGTTAACTCGCCAAGGGTGTACAACCAGAAATATCGCTAAGAATATTTGTTGATCGGTTTTAGTAATTCGTAAGAATATTTGTTGATTAGGGTTAGTGATTAGCAATGTAAGCTTTCCCAGAGTTAGTACGTGCGCGAGTGATTTAGGGACTGCGGAAACCGCGATCCCTATGATTATACGTGGTCGGGATAATTCTCACTATCTTCTGGTCTAGCCCAAAACGCCGTTTACCGCAAGCAGCGCTGTTTCTTTGTCCTTTGTCTTCAGATTCCAGAAACACTGTATCAACCAATCACTGTAAAGCTTGCTAATGCGTAGGTATATAATCGCGAGTTTTAGTTTGTAAAAGGAGTTGAAGTTGGATGTAGCGCAGAGTACGCTAAGAGCTCTGCCCCAGCATTAAAAGTTTGCCTGTGTATACCGCATGTTTCACTGATTCCTTCTCTCATTCCCCCGAAGTTAAATCTGTTTGGTAACACAAGCAATGGTTGTGCATTTGCAGTCAAACCAAGTGAAGTGTACCCCTCATGATTACATTTAATTAATAAACTGATTATTTGAATGTTGAACCCACTAGGGGTAATAAATTGATTATTTACATACTGAGCCCGCTAGATCCAATTATACAGCCAACACAATTCAATATTAAAAAAAATCAATTCATTATAGCTGCAAATCTCAGCTCGATTAACTTTTTAGTTATCCTGAGTAAACATTACCTTTTTTGTATTAATATATTGTATTGTAAAATTTTAACTTTTTATTTTGTAATAAAGCTTGTTGTTTAAACTACTAGCAGTTTCAAAGTTTAAATAATCAATTCAGTATTGAATTCTTGAAATGGCTTAAGCCGGTTTAATATTCATTATTGCATTCCTAAAATGGTTGGTGGGTTAAATGTTCAAATAATCAATTCACTTCACTTGGTTTGAATGTAATAGACACCAACTTGACAATATACATGTAAGTTCAACTTTAAAATCAGTTTAACATAGTAACCAGTCACAGATGAAGTAGTGACAAAAAAAATCGTAGAATCAGTCATACAAATTATTTTTTACTCGGTTTTCCCCAGAACATAAAAATTTTGCTTTATTGGTGAAATTTTATTTTTTTTTATTTGGGTTATCATTATTATTTAGTTTTTGATAACAATAGTATTTTATGAAAAGATGTCTGCATGATGTTTTTTCCTTTTTGGTTTTGTTATTATTTTATAACGAAGAGAAAATTTAGGGAAGCCCTGAACCTCTTCCCTTGAGTTTTTTAAGAAATGTGTTTTAAAATGCTGATCTCAATTTGATAAAAAAGATGGGGTCACCGAGCTTGTTCTTTAGTCATACGAATTAAGGGTGTTTTAACGGGCTACCATGACTTATTTGCCAAGGATTCAAGATATATCGCTGTTACCATTATTGTAGAATCAACTGATAAAGAGTAGAAGTATTGCTCTATCAAAGTGTAAATTATAGATTTTGTTTTGATGAAGTCTAATTTTGATGATTTATTTTTGCTCTTCTAGTGGTTTTCACCCATTGTGGTGACAATCTATCGGTTTATTATCTCTGGGTATTGCCTTGGTTGGATCATTTACAGTGGTTTCCATCCTGCCAATGGTGACGAGAAATGGTTCATCTATTTGACCAACTGGGGCTTCACCTTTGTCACACTGTATTACATCTGGGCTACAGTGGTCAGTATTCTTCATCATTGCGGAGCAACAAGCACAGTGGCTGGCATGGAAATGAAGGCTACTGGAAACAGGGACGCAGAGGGCGAAGAGGACTTGGGTGCCAACGATTTTGAAGAACCACCAGTGAGCATGTCTTGGTATCACAAGAGCTTATGGGTAATCTTTAACATGGCCGCTAATTCCTCCATTTTGATTACTCTCTTATATTGGACACTGGTTTTTGGCGGGAAAACAAGCGGTCTGGATGTGACTACCCATTTGTTGAACTGTATTTTTATGTTAGCAGACCTGATGCTTAGCTCAACTCCTGTGCGAATTCTCCATGTTGTTTACTCTTTGATCTTTGGTGTCTCTTACTTACTGTTAACCGTGATCTTTTGGGCAGCGGATGGCACCAATGCTCGCGGTGAACCTTACATTTACTCATTCGTAGATTACAATGAAACTCCAGGTTTCTCAAGCGGTCTTGTACTTGGGTTTGTATTTGTGGGTCAGCCTCTCTCTCAAGCTCTCTTGTTTGGTTTTTATAAACTACGGTGTTACTTGGCCAAAAAATGTGGCAAGGACTTATGACTTGCACAAAAACATTAAGGAGTTTAAAGCCCCGGCCAAACGATCGCAACATGTCAACGCAACATTGTTGGTAGCACCATGTTGCGCCCGTTTGGCCACCCTGTTGTGACGTGTTGCGAGGTGCTGGGTATTATTGCCTCAAATTTGAAAATGGTCAAATTTTTCATGCAATATTTGTGGATGTTGCATGATGTTGTAGTCGTTTGGCCAGGTTCTTGTAACAATGTTGCGCCTGGGCATGCGCGCTAGTTCGATTTTCAATACCCAACATGTCGCAACACGTCGCAACAGGTTGGCCAAACGCGTGCAACATGTTGCGCCCTACAATGTTGCGATATATTGCGCTCAATTGTTACGATCGTTTGGCCGGAGCTCGCAAATGTTGGGCCAGCAATGTTGGGAAATATTGTGTTGAAATGTTGCGATCATTTGGCCGATGAGGAGAACAATGGCTGTGCACGTTCGTTATAATTCTTGGCACATTTCTTTGAAGTCCTCTGCAAACAACAACTTGAATTGACCAATTTCTACGTTAAGGCTGGTTCTCACTAACACATAAGCATAAACATCAGTCGACATACGCAGACGCAGTAAGATGTTAATAATTAGCGCCTTTTGTTGAAATTCCCTTATCTGAAAAGGTGCTAATTATCAACATTTTACTGCGTCTGCGTATGTCGTCTTATGGCTATGCTTATGTGCTAGTGAAAACCAGCCTTGAGTGTCTGGAGAAAGTGAAATCCAACGGATGATTTTTAAACTTCATGTTGCGAATTTTACACTGTATTCCATAATCTGCATATTCATATTTTTAAACTATTTATATTTCTTTGAGAGCATTTAGTTGGTTTGTCGTTTTCTGAACTACTTCCAGGTAAAGATGGAAAGATAAGGTAGTTCAGTGGTTATCGTCATCAGCATTTCTCCATTCGCTCAGTCGAGAATTGCGTTGTTAGTGTAATCGTTATAATAGAAATCACTTCGAACTTGTTGCATTACTCGCCAAAGACTCGACTCGACTCGACTCGAATGATCTGAAAAGATAGCGCTTAACTTATCCTATTACAAAATTCACGTGATCAAACCGGTTCAAACAAGAATACCATTCAAACAAAACGCACTGTCCAATTCAATGGTACTGATGACTTCATATAAAAGTTCAACGATTTGTACAGGTAGCTCACCTGTCAACATTATCGACAATAATGTGCAGAATTTGGAGAGGATGGCAAAGAAAACTACCGAGATTTATAACGCACCTGCAAATAGATTGTAACGCTAGTTAAACATCTTGTTCATCGATGTGCTTATTGCCCTTGTGGTTTGCTAAACCTCGGTTATATTATGACTCCTCTTCCGTATTCAAAGCGGATGTCAAGAAATATTCTAATCCATATGTAATCATTGGTATACAATGTTTCGTCCTAGAGGGCTTTTTTAACTTGGTGTTTTATGGGTAACTGAAAAAAGAGCTTAGTTTCATAAGCAGAACACGATCAGCTAGCATGCAATAAATATAATATCTCTTGAGATTGCTGCCTAATTTTCTTTGCCGTTATGGTTGTTATAGGCAGCTAATACCTTATAAGTTTCGAAATTAATGTATTGTCCGACGTACTTGTTGCCTTTGTGGTTTGGTAAACCTCGGTTATATTATCCTCTTCCGTATTCAAAGAGGACGTAAAGAAATATTCTAATCCATTTGTAATTATTGGTATACATTGTCGGCTCACCCTAGAAGGCTGGCTTATTTAACGTGCTGGTTTTTTATGGGTAATAAAAAAGAGCTAAATAATATACTTAGAACACGAACAGCTAACAACAGACGTGCAATAAAGATAATATCTTTTGAGTAATGAACTGTATGTTGTGCAGATTACGTATGAGATGAACTCAAGTTCGTCTACACTATGGCGGAGGAATTTGAAAACTGAGTTTTCACTCTGAAAACGCATCAAATGTTTTTCGTCCACACTACGCCGAAGGAATTTAAAAACACAACAATCAGCGGTTATTCAGTTTGGATTTGTGTTTGATGAAAACTTGGTCAGGGAAATCACGTGATTATCGTGACGTCATCGTGTTCAAAAAGCTTCGTTTTCGGTCCACAGATTAGTATCGACGGTAAAAAAAAAAACAAAAAAAAAACGTAAAAAAGGTGTGTTTTGAAATTTCTTCGGCGTAGTGTGGACAGTTTCATAAGGGGAATCTTTGCTGACTTGTTCATATTCTGTTCCATTGCCGTGGGACTTTAGGTAAAGCCGAGACATCGTTGAAATCAGTCGAATTAAATTCATGCATTCGATGCAAACAGTTAAGAGCCTATGAAACGTACTTTTTACGATAACTGCAGAAATTCACGCGCGCTCATTGGCTAATTTTTATTGTCAATATGCGGGCAGGCACTGACAGGCACATAAATTTAAAATTCATGCGACGCGTCAGCGAGCGAGAGCGGGCAATTCGACAATTTGTTATCGCAAAAAAACAAATTGATGTCAGTTTTTAATGCGTCTGTCCTGTTATTGACAATGAATTTCGTCATAACATTGTCAAAGTAGTCTGCGGATCCACTCGGCTATCGCCTCGTGGATCCACAGCTACTTTGACAATGTTATGACGAAATTCATGATCAATAACAGGACAGACGCATAAAAAACTGTCATCAATTTTTTAAATTGCTTGCATTTGTTGGCTCGATTACCAGCCGCTGTTTCTGAAATTGAGCCCACGCTCACACTTCCGCACTCACCTCCCTCTACTCGGGGAAGCACGCGGCTAGACCTGTGAGAGCGCCAGAAATCGAGCCTATGACATTTGTAGCTTTCTGGGGTGCAATAATCTGGGGTGTTGGCTTTCAAAACCTAAAATTTCTGGGCGATTATGCAAATTAGGAAAGGAAAAACACGAAAGGTTATATCCAAAGCTAGACCATATTTGCTTTATTTACGTTGAAAATCGTTGTGATACAAGACGACTAGTGACGATTAACATTCAGAAAGTTAATTATATCACTATTTAAGGAAAAATTAAGTTACATCGGTAAATTACGAACGAGTTAATCGGCAAGGAAGCAATTGAAATGTTCATACATCAAAGAGCAAAGCCACGAAAGGAAAGGAAAAGTGCCAGTGAAATGAAAACATTTAAGCGATATTTTTCCTCAGTAAACAAAGGAGGCATAGTAAAGTTTTGGACTTACAGGCAGCTGACCTTGACCACTTATTGGCAAAGTTCTTTTATAGATATCGGAAAACGGATGGTCCCTGCCGGATTTGTAGCGAAGTATACAGAGGTTCCTTTCCGAGGGCAGGTCTTCTTTCACTGTTCTTTCACCATGCATTTAAAAGGCAGTTGGTGACACCAGAGCAGTA
>JAHPZR010029034.1:0-5000 GCA_019787425.1 Platygyra sinensis | reverse complement strand
ATCACAGTTTTTGTGTTTAGGGACTTCGACAGTCTGGGTCCTAAAATACGCAGAGCAAAAATATCTAGCAATAGTTCGTATTGTGTGATCGTCAGGGTGGGGGTACTACGGTAGCAATCTTTGACCAACATGGTTGAAAAAATAACCCATAAATCTTGAGTTAGTGTTTCTGTTTTGAGTACAGCAATTGTATTTACAGAGAAATTTCAGCAAATTAAGAGTGAGTACGCTGTCCAAGTGAATAAACATCGCGTGAGAATGTTGACGTCAAATAACTTCCCTTTGGTCTACCGCTGGTAAGAGCACGTGGTCACACACAAATCACCCGAGGGACACCATTATATTGTTAAGCTAATCAGCATATTGTCATGAAAGTTTTTGAGATCTTCAGCGTAACGCCATTGAATTTGAGCATGTGCCGAACAGTATTAAACTTCTATTCTGATCTTCAACTTGGAACGTTTTAAAGTCGAAATGTGGAGGATTGAGCTACAAGAAGTGAAAGAAGAATTTCATCTTATACAGTTCCGTTTAATGTACTCTAACTCGGGTGATTTTGCCGAGTCTCCGGTGAGTGCAATGTTCATTGATTTCGAGTATCAGTAAATTTCGCCATTGTTTAGTTATTTGTATGCGTAGCAATTCACCGTTTCTTATTCCTTACGATAGTTTTTTGTTTAGAAAAGATTGGTTTAGACTATAAAACTATTTAAAGAATCTTAGATCATGTGAGAATAACGTTTAGCTTTTCATGGCCGATATAAAGGCTAAATGGTTTCTACTCCGGCGACTTCTTTGTCGTGTTCCATTAAACGAAAATGTCAAAGCAAAGAATTTGCTTTTTATTGTCTTCTTTCGCTATTTAGCATCCACACTAGCTTAACATGACAGATCCTAGTGTCGAAAACCTCGATAGTACCTCATGACCACACGTTTAACCGTAGAGTGAAAGATGAAGGAAAATGGATCGCTTTAATATGGAATGTTCGGTCACGATCACATTTGGTTTTACAAACGGTCTGAGCTTTAATATTTATCGTTTTATCATAACTTAAAACCCTTACAACCACAGTGGAATTTTTAGCGTCAATCACTTAATCGCGAAATTATCGTTTGAGTTTGATAACATCGAACAAGCTTGTTGATTTCATGTGTCAGTTGCTTCTGTCATGTGTCAGTGGTTGCATGTGTTAACTTCACAAGCAATGTTTTGCACTGTCTACCGTCAGTTTCGAAGACGACCTTCTGAAAGTCTATGAAGCTATGGGACTAAATAGATATGTTGTGTACATCCGTGGAGCGGTTTGTCTTGCTTCGAAATGAGACAATTTTGTTTTAGGAAAGTTGTACGGGAAATAGCCTTAATAGCCGTGACTTTCTACAAAGGAAAGTTGTGTGTTCGTGAACCAAATCGAATCCGTATTCCAGTTTAGCCATTTGGAAGAGATTCAGTATTCTTAAGGCCTTCATTCACTACACTTTGCAATGCAATATTATTTTCATGCCAATTATTAAAACAGTTATGTCGCAAATTCCACCCGTATTTTACGCCAAAGCAATTTGTTACAGTAACGAACGAGCCAGTTACACAAATGAACAAGTTGAGGTGATAAAATCACGGACAAAATTGATTCACTTTTCGAACTATTTGTAAAATAAGAAAAATTCTGGACCCCTGCGGAATTCGACATTAAGGTGGTTACTAATTTATGCGATTTGATATCCGCATCTCAAAAACTGAACATCACGCGATTGTAATCGCATGATTACCGTGTACGAAGTATGCGTTGAAATTTTGCCGAAGAAATACAGGTTAATATTGGTCCTGAGAAACAAACAAGTTTTCCCAAGAGAAGAAATCGAAACCATCCTTGAGATGATGCCGGAAGACTGACCTATTGTTTTCTTTTATATTACTCCCGAATTGAAATTGTTTTACTGATTAAAACAGAAAAAATATGTCACGCTTCACTACTGAAACAAAAAGAAAACCACGTTTGGACTTAGTTTTGGTTGTTTTATTCACAAACATTGACAGTTCGGTTTGTTTGGCTGCAAATAACAATGTAGGGAGCAAAATGTTTAACAAAAATGCTATCTTCGTTTCATATCAACTTCCGTTATGAATATTTATTATGCGGGAAATGAACGTCGAAACTTGAGAGATTAAGAATGAAGTCAATGTTATAAATTTGAATCAATCTTTAATTTTAGGTTTGGCTTGATGGTTTTTTTTGTTTTTTTTAGAAAACAAACCAACTAATGACAGGTTTTCCAATTTAAACAAAAACCTTAACCAACCCAAACAACCGAAAAAAGGTATTTTGAGTACTTTCTCCTAGCTGTAGTACGGACGCTCTTGTTCGTGCTGTGAGATCTCATGGGGTATCTTGTGTACTTGTGTATTCCCCGAGCCCTGGAAGTGTTTCTGGGTCGTTTACGCCGGTCCATGATAGGAAATATCTGTGAAACGAGCATACCTGGGTACTAGACTGTCATGAAATGTCAGTCATAGTTCTGAATTTTCAACTAAGTTTCACTTTGTAAACATATCTATTATTGTTTTCCGACTTTTCTGTAAGTAACTTTTAATGCAACATGTCCATTTTATTTTCATAACACTTCTTGCCTTGTGAATTAGTTTAGTCTTAATTATTATTTGTTTCCTTTGTTCCTTTCTTTACTTGTAAGTAAGCAGCAGCGAACTCGAAAGCTTTGTTACTTTGGCTGTTGCACACTAATTCAAAAATTGTATATATAATTTTAAAATATAGATAGGACCCCGCGCGCGCTCTGATTGGTCAAAACCCCATGTTTTATCAGAGTATAAAACATAGAAAAAGCGTGTTTTATTGTTTTGCGCGTATATTTTAAAGCAGACGAAGAAGCCTAAGCCGTGTATTGCACTGTGATAAAACACTCCGGTCATTTGAGAACACTCGAGAAATGTAGAAAACACTCGCCTGTGGCTCGTATTTTCTACATTTGCCTCTTGTTCTTAAATGACCATCGTGTTTTATCACAGTGTAATACACGGCTTAGGCTTCTTTATTTGTTAAATAAATCTTCTATTATTTTGTTTTCCATGCTTGTTTTTTCCTCGTTTTTTTTTCTCCTACCTGAATAGTGTGAATAAAGGTTGTTGTTGTTTTTGAAAAAAAAAACATGAATAGAGTCAGTTTGAGTTTTTTCACACGGGAATACGGAGATAGCAGACCGCTTGCAAATAAACCCACTCAGGAGAGCGTTTTCATAATATCCGCACTTGGATAATTAAATACGTAAACACAGACGCCATGTTCGACAGATTATATTCTTGCAGATCTAAGAGCATAATTAGGTCGATCTGGATGTTTCACAGTTTTCAGGAATTTTTTTCGCAATTTACAAAAAGAAAATAGTTCTGAAACACACTAGACAAATTCAAGTTCAAGTACAAGTTTCAAGTTTATAAGGGATTTTCAAATATACAAAGTAAAATAAGCACTGCTAGCAGTTAGCTACAACTATTCAAAGCGACCAGTGGTTTTGACGTATAAAAAATTACAACAAATCAACCTTACAGAATGAAGAAGTAACAGTTACAATAACTAACAAGTAAAACAAGAGAAACGAAAATATAATGACAAAAAACTAGGACTAGATCTAGATGTGTACAATTAAAGAAACGAGAATTGCGTTAAGAGGAAGATAATTAACAATTACTTATAATATTTAGAGCAAAAAAAGGAAAAAAAGGGTTGGTGTACGTCTACCAATTTTTAACTTCGAATTCTAATTTCAAATCAACATCAAATCATCCAAATATTCCGATTTCCATTAGTGTTACTAGTCCTTTGAGAAAACTATTTATCGCCAAACATATTCAAAAATCACGAAAAAAAGTTATAAAAAAAGCCCAAAACGTAGATATGTGGAAAGAGAAGAGAGATTATTCACTGCTTGAAACGTGAACGAGATATTTGCGTTAAAACCGTAATACCCAGCCAACATACGGCCTTCATGTTTTTCCGCCTAAATCGTACGTTAATTAAATGTAATGAATGCAATGAATGTAATTTGTGCAAAGACAGTTTTCACACACATTGAACTCGTAGACTCGAAAAGATGTGGTTATGATAACAATTAAGTGAATTTTTCCTCTTTGTTTCAGTGGTTTAGCGTTCCCGTGATCCTCGTCTATCGTCTGATAGTGGCTGTCTACTGCGTTGCTTGGATCATTTACAGCGGTTTCCACCCAGCAAACGGAAATGAGAAGTGGTTTATATACCTTACAAACTGGAGTTTCTTATTTGTGACTGTGTATTTCGTCTTTGCCACTATAATAACAGCTTTGTACTACAAAGAGGAATGCAAACAAGGAGAGTACGAGATGGGGAGTCCTGAACCCATCCCATTAAGACGATCTCGTTCCGGAATTTCACGTTCATCGGATTTAGACTCGCGAGATAGTAAATCGCGCGAGGATCCACGCGATCCATCACGTTCTGGAATATCGCGTTCATCGGATATGGACTCTCGAGATAATAAGTCGCGTGAGGACACGCGCGAAAAAACAGGAGCGCCTGATACCACGCGAGAGAAAGGTCGAAGTCGCCAAGACGTGAAAGTATCGATAAATCCGTTGGAAGTTATGCAGGAACTACCAATGTCAGGCTACCACCAAGCGTTGTGGGTTATTTACAACATCGCGGCGAACACAGCCTTACTAGTTACTGCCACAAACTGGGATTATGCGGAGTTTAACGTAGACGGCTTAACAGTCACCACACAAATACTAAACACTGTTTTTATATTATTGGAGACTCTACTTGGAACTGTCCCCGTCCGTTTATATCACGTGATTTATCCAATGCTTTTCACTGTTGTTTACGTGATGTTTAGTGTTGTTTTCTGGGCGGGTAATGGAACTAATACCTTAGGTCAACCTTATATTTATTCTGTGCTCGATTACAGCGGAAATCCTACAGACAGTATTGGAGCTGTTCTCTTATTCTTTT